>JAVHNH010000026.1:0-14679 GCA_034783935.1 Desmognathus catahoula
CCTCTCTGATGAATTTGCCAACAAAAAAGATAAAACCGATCAGATTGTATGTGTTACTACTTTTGACACTTTAAGTACCTGGCTCCGTCAGAGTATCTGCAAGAACTGGCACGTTTTGAACATATCTGAAAGCATTTTACCCAAACCGCTGTTTGCCTATAAGAGGCAGAGAAATTTGCACGACATTCTTACTTTCTCTTATCGCGATTCTGCTGTTCAATCACTTCCAAACCCTTTAGAAACTTTGCTTAGTTTACCCCCATTAAAGGCCACCATAAATGTGGCGACTGTGTTGCTTGCGACCAGACTATTGAATTGGATCAGTTCAGCTATAGACAACGCACTTGGAAACTCGACTGCCATACTAATTGTCTAAGTTGTAATGTTGTTTATGCTATTCAGTGTCCCTGTGATTTGCTTTACATCGGTAAAACTATCCAAGAAGTAAGAGCAAGAATAAGTAAACACAAATCTTGTATCAGATGTAACACTGCTAATGCTCCGTTGGTTGAACATTTTACTGCTTTGAAACATTCAGAACAAGACCTTAAATGGTTTGTTATTGAGAAGGTCCAATTGGGCAGGAGACGTGGAAATCTAGAACAAAAATTGAGAAGAAGAGAACAATGGTGGATTTTCACCCTGGATACAGTGAAACATGGGCTAAATGAAAACATCGAGTGGAAAGCATTAGCACGTGATGCCAGAACACATAAATGAAAAATGTAGATCTAAAATTGTAGCCTCTATGATATCTGGTCTTTGCCTCTCTTCACACTTTTTGGGTGATTCTATCTATGCTCAGCTTTGTGTGTTACGATGGTATGGGCTCTTTGGACAATGATGGAATTTTCCTCTATTTGAACCCCTGGCCGGAGGGTGTTTTTGGACTTTTTGTAATGTCCTTGTTATACATATATATTTGTTTATGCCCCATTCCTTAAAAAATCCCTCACCATGGCGGCCATCATGTGGTCTCACTACAAAAATAAAAAATAAATAATCGTTTTGGCGCTATGGCCCCTGTCCATGCGCTTTGGCATCGACATTTACCATTTTCGCTGGTTGCAATTTTGATACCATCCTCATAATGTTTTACCGTTGGATCGCGTTTTGGTTTTTTATGCATTACCACCTGCACCCTATAAACGTTCGTGCCGTGTTCAGAGCTTTAGAACTCTACCTCCGTTATTATCCTGTATTGAGGTTACAACTTCACATTTATGAAGTTTTTATATGGCTGTGTATGTCCATAATTGTTTATATTCTGTCTCGCTCCCTTTACTACTGCATTTTTTGCAGTGGTTCCTGTTTTGAGATTATCCATCTACTTGGATTTTTCACTCAATATGGCGCCCGTGGTTTGCTTTGTTTTCTTTACCATGCTAGTTTTTCAGACGGCCTTTTCCTGCTGCATGCCCATTGGCTGCACGTTACGTATAGCCATTAGCGTCCCGTAGCCGATCCACGCCACAGCGCTAGTAATTACTGTGTACGTCGTGCTGCGGTCCATTTACTGGGTAAGCTTTTTTCAAATTGTTTTTCTGTACGCCTTCTTCCCCCGCACGGCTTTGGCCGATGTCCTTTTTTATGCCCCCTGCCTCGTTAACTTGTTACCACTCTGACTGGCAGATGCGTGATGCGACTTTTATGTTGTTTTCCTAGACGCTATGTGCCCGCTCCGCTCCCTACCTTGGAAACATTGACCCATTTGCGGGTTTGGCTGCGAGGATATATGAGACTCCCGCAACCTTGTGTCTCCAGGTATGTATATATGCCATTCCTCTGTAATTCGAACGATTATTTTCAGAGTGGTTTACACAGCTGATACAAGTATATATTTTTTCAGTAGTTGCAGGGGATTTTGTATGCCGCGTGCAGTGAACATGAAGGTATTTCTAGCTCTGCCATTTGTGCCCATTACGTTACAAATGAGACCGCAGCACTTATGTTGGTATGTTGGGCCCTGTTACATCACGGGTGTTGTATTTTAGTTATTATTTGATTGCTGTCTTATTTGCGGTATCTGTAAACACAGCAGCACTACTCTCATAGCAGAAATTGGCATTGCTTTAGACACCTGGGTTAGCCGTGTTTTGTACATTGGTCACTCAGTAAATTTCGTTAGCACTTTGCAGTATGATGCCGTCTTTATTTTGCATATATATTGGTGTGGTATATTGCTATTCCAGCTTAATTCATTTAGCATGGCTTTCCCACATGGCTTTCTTTTGGGTTTCTCTTTCCACTTTGTTTCCTTCTGTGCCTTAATTTTTGACCTATTTCATTGATGGATGTACTCTTTATAGTCTTGCCTATAACTCTGATTGACTTCATGTACTACCAGAAGCATTTTGTCTAACAGCATATTTTTAATTTTTTTGTCTCCTCATTCCTTTGTTTTATATTCAATGTGACAGTTTTTTATGGAAGTTTCATATGTGGATGTTGTATTTTGACTACCATCTTTGATTGTGTATAATAGTGACGAATCTAGTGTCCTGATGAAGGCCGCAAAAATGATATAAGGCCGAAACAATTGTCGACTGCTCTTTTGAGCCACACAACGTGACGATTGGAGACCGTACCTCGTAGGAAGGATTGTGAGCCTTCCATCATCCCCAGGCATTTGACTTTGTTCTGCCTCGGGGTGAAAGAAGGCGAGGACAGGTCCCGTCGTGTCATTTGTCCCTTTAATTGACTATATACGCTTGTTTGCGTACACACCACATGTATAATTCATGTTTTAAATCCAAGACTGACTTTGTCGCTCTTGTTGTGATTGTTTTAGATTTTATACTTTTTGTATGTTCTTACGAGACAAAATAAAGTATTGAAATAAGTAAACATTGCCTTGATTTAGACAAGTCCATTCTATGTAAGTGTTCGTGTTATGATGGATATTACTAGCCCCTTACATATGTAGCTAGATCGACCCCTCTTGTGGTTAATGGAGCTATTAGACAGCATTATCAAATGTTTTTAGATAGAGTAGCTAATGACCTTGTAGAAAATGCTCCTTAATGGGCCACCCTTTTGAATGAGAATGCAATGACAGATGATATTTCTGGTGCTTTGAGAAGGGTGAAGACATTTTCAATGTATAGTAAGCATAGTCTACAGCATTTTAAATGTTATTTCATCTATATTATACTCCTCGTATAAATCACTCTTGTCTCTGTTGTGGGGACCAGTAGGCAGATCTTATGCATATGTTTTTTCAGTGTAACATGTTGAAAGAGCACTGGGATGTTATAGTCGAAAGGATAAATGCTTTCATTGGAGAAAACAGAGGTTACGTAACGAGAACTCGTCTTCAGGCTAAATGCTAATGGCCCTATTCATATCCTCGCTTACAAGGCCTATACTATTGCTTGAATGTATGTGGCCCAGGCTTGGTAGGACCCTAATCCGCCTGAGATTCAGGCTTGGTTTGCCGAATTACTGGAAGTCTTTGCAATGGAAAAAAGAGCTTTGGTAATGTCAGATAATTTTTGCAAGTTATTTCGATTTTGGGGCATTTGTTGTATACATATGATTTGTAAACTTTCCTAAGTTTTATTAGATGTGATTATGTTGTATGGATACTACCTGCTTGTGCTCTAATAAAAATGTAAAAAAGAATGGAGACTGTC
Source organism: Desmognathus catahoula (assembly GCA_034783935.1). Classification (NCBI taxonomy): domain Eukaryota; kingdom Metazoa; phylum Chordata; class Amphibia; order Caudata; family Plethodontidae; genus Desmognathus; species Desmognathus catahoula. Next base: position 3,636 of record JAVHNH010000026.1, read on the forward strand.
AGCATTCAAAAGAGAAGATATGAGAAGAACAGCAGCGTACCAGCGAACTGTACCACTGTGACTTGGGCTTCTCCGTTAACGCACACTGACTCTGCAGGAGAAAAAGGAACGCAAACAAGTAAGATAGGTAATTGAAAATGAGATCCGGTCAGACATACAGTCCAACATTTCATAATCCCAAAGTGGAAGATTGCCCGAAGATCATATCTGTCACATACAAAAGCATAAGGATTGCATATCCGCAATCTATTGCCAAACCCTAAGTAAAACCCCTGTGCACCTTTCAGCCTCAACATTATTTCAAGCCTGAAGACTGTCCTAGCAGGACAATTAGGGAGTGAATAACTTACATTATCAAAAAAAAAAATGAAGTAAAAAATGAGAAAGGTAGGCACGGAAAATATATACATGACTCCATTTGGGGTGTCTCGCGTGCTCCTTACCATGAGGTAATGGACAAAATGGAAGCTCCTGTCTGATGTCACCAAATGGGTGACAACTTAAAAGTTATAAAGTGACCCTGTTACACTCTTAACCTCTAAGGGTCACGAAGCCAGCCCCTCACCAAATGTTTTGTCTCTCCTTGTGAGAAATTACACTCTCACGTGTACACTCACTAAAGTACCACACGGCATCCAGCAGTATACTTGAAGGGATTGTGTAAGGGATGTACATTGTTAAAGGGACCCTGTCATCACAATGAACACAATAAATACAAGCATTGGCCAATGCCATTAGTTTCCTGCATGTGTGCCTGAGTGCATGGTTGGGTGGGGGGACTGAAGGGCTGAGACTGAATGGGTGGGATGAAGTGAAACTGTGAGTGGGCATGTGAGATGAGGTCAGAGTGGTGGATAGGGAGAGGAGAGACAATGGGTGGGTTATCAGTGGTAATTCAAGATAAATGTTGTGTGGATGGGCAGGGGAGGTGAAGTGGGGGATGGATGGGGAGAGGAGAGGTGGTAAGGTAAGCCAGTGGGTGAACTAAGGGGAATAGGTGGGTGTTTAGGGTGAGACAGTAAGTGGATGTTGTAGGTGGAGTGAGATGAGATGCTGGGTATAATGAACTGAAACAGTGGGTGAGTGGGTGGATAGTTGTGAGGTAAGACTAGACAGTTGTTGTGGTCGGGTGAGACTGGTTGGGTGAGTGGGTAGGTCGAGGTCAGATAGGTGGTGAACTGAGACGGTAGGAGGGTGGGTGACATGAGGCAGAGGCTAGGAGTGTGGGTTGGGAGAAGTGAGACAATGGGTGGGTGGGTGAGGTAAGACAAGACAGTGGTGGGTGAGGTGAGACAGTTCCGGTGAAGTGAGACAGTGAGTGGTAGAGTAGACAGGGTGAGTTGAGAAAGTGGGTTGGTGGAGAAAAGGCATTATTCAGATCAATTTAAAGACAGGTTACAATAATAAAGGCAAAAAATACTTAAAAGCCAAGTAAACTATGAACACACAGACACAGTTTGTGAATAGCTCACAAATGAGACAATACATGCTAAAGAAGCAATAACTATTAATAGGAATCTGCAAAGCAGACAATAGGCAGGAAATCAGCACTGACATACCTTTAAACCAAATCATTAGAGCACCATTCAGAGCTGGGTAGTATTTGGAGGCAGTTGGCATATAGAACACTGTCAATAGTTTACTGCCTATCGCAATGTAAATGTTATAAATGTTATCACAATGAACACAAAAAATATGAAGGTGTTTTGTAAAGAGCATTAAAAATGTCTGTCCTCCTTTCATCATTTCTTAAAATTGGTTTCTTTTCATGTAATTTTATAGTCAAAATGTGATGTTTTTAGTCTACATTCCACAACTCGCCACTGGAGAGCAGCAGCAATAGTACTGTATTGGATAACCTATAGAAACAGTGTTTTTTTTTTACCGCATTTTGACAGAGGAAGTCGAGGTCATGTGCTACTTTAAAAGTGCAATTATTGTAAAACAAAGGATTTTTTAAACAAATGACAAATTACTGTTCTGTGTTACTTTTGAGGGCGAATGCAAAGAGCTAAAGTAGTGATTAAATAAAGAATGTGAGTGTGTAATCTGTGCATAATAATGAGAAAACCCTTTGCTAAACATAGTAAAATCCTTTTTAAATACTAGATGATGCTAATGGGCTCACCCTTGTATCCACAGATCAGACCCCTTACCAGTGACGCACACCATCAGTCAAGATGTTGCCCACAGTGCCTCTCACCTGAAATAATATCCAGCCATTACCGCCATCGGCTGGAACTCAACAACAGGAAGGCACCAGATCCTCCAGTGGACAAATCTCCTGGTCCCGCCATACGCACCCGCAACGGCTAATGAAAACTGTCTGCCACTACCAACTAGAAGACCCTGACCACCTTCTCTGGCTGAGTCCTGTAGCATTCCCAGCCACTGAGGACTACAAAAATCTCGAAAATCCAGAGTCAGTTGGCAAAGCTGGCAGCATGACTAAAGCAAGGAGGCCCACCCTTGTCTCCACAGATCTTCTGCTCATTTGCCTGTGAACCACTCCTTCTGGGGAACAAGTCGCCCACTGCACAGGAGATGCTGATAACATCTCATCTCTTACTGCTACAGTGCCCTGCCATCAACACCATTAACTGGAGCTCAAAAACAGGAAGCACCAGTTCCTCCAAATTACCAAATCTCCTTGTTCCACCAAATGTACCAGCAGCTCATCTATGCCCATTAGGACCCAGAAAAGCCTGGGACCTGTCATCATGCCCAATTCTTATGGCAATTGCAAGGAAGCACCACATGCCCAGGTAGGTAACAACATATTCTCATGAATAACAATGGTCCTCTTCACACTTTGCATATTCTGCCAGGGGAGATAAGCTGGTTGGACTTAAAAGGCTGTATGTTCCTTTTGACATTGGTACATATATTGCCACACCTGACTATTGGGCCTCTATACCAGACTGTCCAGCTAAATGATCCATGATGGCCCTTAAGACTGTGGTGAAAAGGAAATCAGCACTCTCCTAACATCCCACTGCAAGCCTCCCTGCTCCATGGGAAGCAACTGTCCAGGTTTAGATATGCTGAATGGGAAACAGCAGGCATAGCTACATTGGGGGACCTGTATGCACATGAAACTCTCAGAAGCACGTGCGGGATCTGTTGGGAGTACTGGGAGGGGGAGGTCTCACAGCGGTTAAACTGCTACAATTACTTAGTGTAATTAGTGGTAGGTGGCCCAAATTCCCATCGGAATTGTTCCAATCTCCTTTGCTAACACACTTGTTGACCTCCAGCAGAGCCAGACAACAAGTCTCCCTAATATATCGAGAGCTGATCCCTATATTTCACAGCACGTGGATAGTGGCTAGAACCAAATTGGAAGAAGACTTGGGAGGGTCAATGGAAGATGAGGAATGGACCGCCGTTTGTGAGCTGAGACAGAAAGTATCAATGTGTGCTAGAATACAGGCTATAAAATATCATTTTCTGACCTGCAGCTACACCACACCTACACTTTTGCATAAACCTAACCCAGAGATACCTGCACTTTGCTCTAGATCTAAGAGACAGGGGGTGGAATTTAAACATCTAATATGGGACACTCAGCTGATACAAGCATCCTAGGGCGCTATTTGTTCTAATTTGTCCAAAATAATTGTGTTATCTATCGCCTGGGACTTGCAAATTGTGGCCCTGGGAAAAAGACCAAAGCTATCACTGACAGACGCCAGGTTTGTTAACTTGACACTGGGCCTAGCGAAACCTCAACTTTCCAGCAGATGGATGCGAGCACTCCCCACTGCCCCCTCCCCACAACCCAGCAATGGCATAGTGCATTGGCATGTTGTAACAAACTGGAACATCGAGTCATAAGGATTGCACATCCTCAACAATGGCCTCCAAATACCCTGGTAGGAGTTGCGGCTCAACCGGTAACCCCTCGGAGGGAACAGGTGAAAGAGTTGGCATGTGAGGGTCAGCTGAGGTTTCCTCCCTAGCTCTGGGAGGATTCTCTAGGGGTGCTATCTTAACTAATAACTCAGCTTTCTGCCTCCCAGACTCAGCTACTTCTGCCCTTAAGTATGAAAGAGCCTTCTGCAGTTCAGTTACTTGTGCAGTAACGTTCATACTGGATGAGCTATGTGGCTTTCACTAACTGTCACACTCAACAAGGTCCAAGTGATTTAGTTCACTACCAAGCTACTGAAAATTGCACACTGCCCTGTCTCTTGTGACATGGACGAGAATGGAAGCTAAGACAATCGAGACCCACTTGGCACAGGGAAAAGGGGGCTAGCGGGCCACTCTCTAAGGGTAAAGCAGGACCAAACAAGAAATCAAAAGTGGCCCTCAGAGTGTACCTAGAATGACAGTAAGGGATTATCAGACTGGCATCCAACCAAACACTGACACTCTAAAATTAAACGCTATCTGCCATGAGGACCAAGTGAGTGCCTACCTGGCGTAGTGACAGGTCGGGCATAAAAGATGGAAACCTCCAGTGGTTACTGTTTGGAAGGTCAAGGTAAACAATCACTAATTAACCTGCTGCCACAATCTTAGGGGAGCGAGATTAAGTCCAACCCTTCCTTCTGACACCCCCTACTATGAAGGATACAGGAAGAGTAAGCTTATAGCTGAGGTGGGTTTGGTTCGCTTCTGGAAGGGAGAGAAGCGACAAGCTCTGCAACCGAGTGCTGTTGAGCAAGCTGAATGGGGAAGAGGCCTTCAGAGGGGGCAGAGGACTGGGGGATTTACCTGTGGCTACACGATAACCACCATGTGGGAAAGAGGAGTCAGAGATTGGATAGGCTTCACAAAGCTGGAATCCAGTAGAAGTCTTCAAGGCAGACGTGGAGTCTCCTGTAGGAGTGAGGGATGAGACGACCATTCAGGGTGAAGACCTTGAAGTGAAAGTGCATGTGCAACAGCTTTCCGCTGTATGACTTCACTCAGATCTCGTGCTGCAGCCCTGCGCGACATGCACGGCCTCAGCAAGGCCTCACGCTGACATTCCTGATGACAGACAGGACATGCAAAGATCCAGGTAAGAGGCAGTAGTGTAGTAGGACAGTTGTGTACTGAACCTGAAACCCAGCCGGAAAAGATGAAAGGGATTGAGCAGATGCATTCATACCAACGGAAGAGTCAGATGTGTATTAGGGATGCACATGTGTAGACAGAGTATTCAAATTTAACCAAGGGGACAGGCATGCATTGGGAAAGTCCGGGTACAATATCCTTGCTGAACAAGAGAGCCCAGTTGGGGAGAAGTGAGTATTAGAAGTGTACACAAGTATGCAACCACAAGAGTGTGCATGTATGTGTCAGAACTATTGACAGAGAAAGACAAAAGACCAAACATATATGCATGCAAGGAACTGGAAGTATGTAACAGGAAGACTCCTGCAGACATCCATAAACCTCAGAGTAGAACTTTATGCCCTTTCTAACTTTAATGCCTCTCCAGTTCCTGTCTCTGCTTATGACTAATATAGTCTTTCTTCTATTTCCTTTGAAGGTTTCTTCTGCACCTGACAGAGAGTTTCCGGATCTGCTTCAGAGAGGATCCCTGATAAGGATTTCTAAGATCTTTTCAAACTGTGAGTACTTTAATTTATTATTTCTTTAGGTTTTCAAATTAAAGGTCCTTGTGTACTTTAAGTTAGTTGCCTCTCCTTGGTTCTCGGCATTTCTAATATACTTATGAATTAACTAAAAATGTGCTGGTTCAAAATAAAAATCTAAACAATATATTCTAAAATAATCTTTCGATTTTAGCAATTTGACTCGCTCGTTGTGCCGCTCTCTGAGAAACCCTCAAAATCTATCAGACTCAGCTGAACAGCGCTCCAGAGGTTTCACAATCCTGAATAAGGGAATTCCAAGCAGCAGGCTTTCTTCTGACATGCGCAGACTTGGCTACCTTGGTAATTGGTATTTTGCAGTAAAAAGCTTTCCCACAGAGTGAAGTTGTCTTTGATGGCTGTTGCTGAAGTGGGGTTAAACATTCTACAAAGCCCTGTATAGTCCCCGGATCGTGACGTTTACTAGCCAGACTTGATGGGACTGCGGTCACTCAAAAGGCTTGAGCCCTCCTGAAGCGCTATAGAATTAAAGGTTAGTGTTCAGTTTTAGATGCTAAGTGAAGTCTCTTGCACTACCCTAAAATGTAACTCCTAAAAAACTAACGGGAAGATCCTTCATCTGAGCTAAAAATGTTTTTCTAACCTACAAATGAAACTCACTTCAGTCTACAACCCCTCCTCTATTACCTAGCAAATTCAAAAGTGTAACACCATCCTCCCCTCAACACCGCCCTCAGGGCCCACCTTAAACTTCTAGTGGTTGTTTAGAAATCCTTCTCAAACTGTTCATTGCAGGCTTATGAAAAGAGGTCTGAAAGGTGGGGTAGACTTTCCATCCATCAGGTGATCTTAGCTTATAAATACTGGAGAAATCTTTCTTAAAACTTGAAATGATCCTAGAAATCTAGGTTTAAAATTGCTTCAGTATTCATGCTCCTAAATGTAATATTTCATGTAGACAACTAAACCCAATCTATTTCCACATAAATGGGAGATTCTTTTTGTGTCTATTTGCATTTTCTGTATATCTTTTCTGATTTTGGGTTAAATTTTCATTTATCAAAACCCATTCCTTTTTAAGGTTATTCTTTTCCTAGCATCACTTTGTATTCCCTTAGATGGATTGAAAAGAAAAGGAATTATTTGTGAATTGTATCTATAGACAACTTAGAATAGAGCTATTTTCCTGTGACTCGTATTGATGGCTATTGTATGCAAATTCAGCAGAAGGCAAAAGAAAAGATCAACTCCTTCCTTATTCATTCAGATAGCATCTAAAATATTGCTCCAAAGTTTGGTTAAGGCATTCGGTCTGCATATCTGTTTGAGAATGTTATGCTGTAGAGGTTTTAAGATCTACTCCCATTCATGCATGAACTCTTGCCAAAATTGAGCTATAAATTGAGATCCTCTGTCTGATATACCCTCTAAAGGTAAATCATGCAACTTCACAAAATGTTTTCAGAACAACTCCACCAACTGTTTCTCAGAGGGCAACTTTATTAGTGGAATGAAGTAACCCTGTTTGGTAACATCCACCTCTACCCAGATTACTGTATTGTGAATGCTTTTGGGCAAATCAGTAACGAAGTCCATGCTGATCTTGTCCCAAAGAGTTTTTGGAAGAGCAATCGGCTTAAGTAAGCCAAACGGTTTACCCCTCTGACATTTACTCTGAGCACATATTGTACATTCCCTATACGTTTAAAAACATCCTGAGGAAGATCTGTTCACCAGAATGAATGAAAAATATTTTCCATTGTTACTTTCAGACCTGGATGATCTGCCATTAAAGAATCATGATGCCATGAGAGTATAGAATCCACTAAAAACTTTGGAACATACACCTTTTCCTTATAAGTAATTAGACCCTTATCATCTACAAGGAGAGCTGGATATGTCAGTAGAAGTTATTGTCCTTCACTGGAATAGGCAAACTCTTGAAGTCTCTGAGCAATATTTCTAAAATCCACTTTCCTGTTAGAGGTCCTTGCACAAAAGAAGATCTCAAAGTTAGATTTGGCAAAGAAAAGCACCCAGCGGGTATGACGGACTCCTTTACATCCTGCCTTTATAAGGTTTAACAAATTTTTATAATCAGTTCAGACCTCAATTTTCTCGGCTGCTCCTTTCAGATAGTGTCTCCCATGGGTGAATGCTTCCCAAATTGCTAGAAGTTCTTTTTCAAGAATTGTATATTTTTTCTCTGCTGGAAACAATCTTCGTGAATGATAGGCTATCGGCCTTAAGGAACCCTCAAAATCATGTTGAGGGAGAATACCTCCACATTAAATTTCCTTGAAGGTTCAGTTCATTAAAATAGGAGCCTAACAAAACTTCAACTTCAGTGAGTTGAAAGCTTTTTCCTGAATTGTTGTGCAATTAAATGTAACACATGTTATGGTCAATTTTGTAATTGCCGAAACTAATACTGAAAAATTTTGACTAAATCGGCGATGGAAGTTCACAAACTCCAAAAATTGTTGTATTTCTTTCACAGTCTTCGGAGGGGTCCAATCCAATACAGCAGAAACTTTAGCTAAATCCATTTCAATGCAATTGGGTCTTAGAATATACCCCAGATAAATTACTCTCTGGGAGTGACATTCACAGTTTTCTAGCTTTGCTTAAAGACTATTCTTTCTCAATCTGCTCAGAACTTCTTTAACATGAAATATATGTTAATTCATCATAGAAGAATATATGAGTATTTTATCAAGGTAAATTACTAATGAAACCCCTGCAAGATCCCTGAAAATATCTGAGATACAATATTGGAAGGCTGCTAGAGTATTGCACAATCCAAAGGGGATTACTAAATATTTATAATGGCCATATTTTTTAATGCTATTTTTGATTCGTCCCTGGGTCTTATTCTAATAAAATTTTGCACACCTCTCAAATCAAGTTTTGTGAACAAATTGGCTCCCCTAACGTAATCCAAACGATCTGGTACTAATGGAAGTGTGTATATGTTCTTTACTGTGATAGGATTAAATTCACTATAGTCTACACACGGTCTTAACTACTCCTGCTGAGGATTTTGAGGGACGTATGAAACTTTTCTTCATGTTCTCTTCTAAATAAGATTTAAGTTCCTCTTCCCAAGGGGATAAAGAATAAACATTTCTGTGAGGGACTAGCTGACCCGGGACCAAATCAGTAGGACAATCATAGGTATGATGGGGAGGCAATCTTTCTGCTTCCCTAGGACTAAAAACATCTTAGAATCCTTTATATTCTACTGGTAAGGATACTGTTAGCTATTGATTTGTTCGACAGTTCAGAATTCATTTTATTCCTTTAACACTCTAGGTGGTTTCCCACTGCCCACGATGATGTTGTCGAAACATGAGAATTTTCTTTTGCCAAGCCACAACTGGACTGTTTAGAACTAACCAGGTCATTCCCACGAATAAAGGGTGTTTAGGTGAAGCTAATAAGACACACTCTAATCCTTCACTATGAAGAGATATCTTCATCAAAACGTTTATTGTCTTTTCTCTCACAAGAACAGATACTAAACTGACCCATCAATTGAATGTAGGGTTTTGCCTTTCTCCTTCAGGACAACAGTAAACTTCTGCTCACACACATAATTCAAATCTGTGTACAATCCCAGAGCCTAACAATCCACTAGAAGAGGATTAATCTTTTCCCCTGTAATTTCATGAAAACAAGCAGAGTGTATAATGTATCTGCAACAAGTCTGCAACTGATTCATTGAGTATGTCTCTTTTTGAGAAAGTGAAGCCTCCCTTACTTCTACTTGGCCTTTTTATTTCCCACAGGCTGTTCTTGTTTAGTTTTGGCTTCGGGAATGCCCACTACATTAATTTATCTACAGTCTTTCACCAGATGGCCAGGTTGCCCACAATAGAGACAAAGGCCCTTTTTTCTACTCCTCACCTTTGCCTCATCTATCAAAGGCAAGCGAGGACCTGAACCTCCCCTAGTAGATTCCTGTACAGGTTCGGCAGAAGGAGTGTAGGCTATAACTTCTTCCCTGGTCCCCTGAACAATCAGAGGATGTCTTTGCTCTGACTTCATTCCCCCGGAATCCCTTTTTGGGTCCTGACTTTAAGCCTTGAAGTCTGCGTTCCCTCAGGCGATGGTCTACTTGAAAGGTCAAATCCATCAACTCCCTCAGAGTTTCAGGCTTTGGAAATATGCATTCTAAAGCGTCCCTGTACTCTTCTCTCAAACCCTAAAGGTAAATGGTATCCTGCGTAGATTCAGCCCAATTTAATTGTGAAGCTAACTACTGAAACATATTATGATACCTGGTTAGATCCCTTGTCCCGCTTCAGACTCAGAAATTCTGCACTTCATGCCTGAGTTGTACATCACCTTTAAAAAAATCTTTTTAAACTCCTGAATAAATATTTCATAGTTCTTGAGCCAAGGACTCTGCCTCTCTACTAGAGGAGTGGCCCAAGTAAGAGCGTCACCCTGCAGGTTCAAGATTATTATGAATAATACTTTAGCTTGATCATTGGTAAATTGAGAGGGTTTACCCATGAAATGCAGTGTACATTGAGTAAGAAAAAATCTACATTGCTAAGGCTCTCCACAGAACTTGTCTGTGGTAGATAGTTTCAGTTCTTTCTGTACTAAGACTCCATCTCCTCTTGGGGCACCAGTCTACGCATCTGTGGATCATGATTTCCCTGTGGAACAGATTCCTCATCTTCCCACCTTTCTATTTGGGCAATCCTTGTGTTTAACTGCCTGTTCTCCTGTCGTGCCTCTCTAAGCTTCTGTTGCATCTGATCTAATCTGTGTGTTAGGTTCTCTGTTGCCTGCTCCATGGATTCTGTAATCTGTCACACTAAGCCTCTGAGGAATACTTTGGCTTACTTGAAAGCTGAAGTGGACTTTGGATCGGATGATTATGGCCCTCAACAGCCACCTCAGTTTCTCTAAATGAATCTGGACAGCTGAGGAGGCGGGTGCCTCCGGGAAGTTATGATAAGTTAAGGTTGAGGGGTCTGTAGTAACAAGATGCTTTCTGGTCAATCTGGACAGCTGAATTAAGGAAGAATTGCCTAGCTGGTATGTCTCTTTCTTCTAATTCTCAATCTCTTCCCCCTGCCCAGGTTTTACTTTTATACAGAAAAGGATATCGAAAGGCAATTGGAAGGCTCCTACAGACATCCGTAAACCTCAGAATAGAACTCACTACGTTCTTTCCAACGTTAATGCCTCTTCAGTTCCTGTTTCTGCTTGTGGTTTCTTCTGCGCATGACAGAGAGTTTTCGGAGCTGCTTCAGAGCAAAACCTGAGGTGGATTTCTAAGATCTCTTTAAATGGTGAGTAATTTACTTTATTATTTCTTTAGGTTTTTGAACTAAAGGTGTGTACTTTAGGATGTATAATTGAATAAGGATTGCCTCTCCTCAGAGCTTGACATTTCTATTTTACGTACGAATTAACTGAAAATAAGCTGACTCAAAATAAAAATAAAAAAGGTATCTTCTAAAATAGTCTTT
>JAVHNH010000027.1:0-14313 GCA_034783935.1 Desmognathus catahoula
AAAAAACAAGGAGAATTGCATTCAGGCGACTAAGAACACTTCAAAGAAAAAATAAAAGTGGTGGACTGAACTGTCCCTTTAACATGCGGATCCAAAGGTACTGTAAATATGTAAATATCACAACTAAAGGTGCCATCTGCAGTTAAATTCCAGTTACAAGATAAATCAATATAAAGAACTCTATTTACACCTCAGAGACTCTTGAGTAGAACCAGAAATTATGATCTAAATTACATTTTGATTTGGAAAAGGACCGATACTGTTTTTGTGACAAAGTTGCTAACCAATACGAATGGAATACTATTGTTTGTATTGTGTCTATTACTTTTAAATTATCCTCATACATCTTTATTGTCACACAGATTTATTCAATCTTTTTCTGGGAATGTGCCCATTTTTTTCCTCTACCAAGATTGGATGAAAGTTTTGAAAGTACCCAGAACCAGATCTGAGAAGGTCCACAGTCAATGAGACTAGAACCACTCTATTGTGTCATAGTAACCAAAGCCAGACTTGAATCTGATGACTTCAGAACTTTGATTATATGCAAGTACTATGCATGGTTTTTAAATGCCACTTTTTTCTCATTGGGCTGACAGGATAATATCTACAACAGAAAGAAGGCGAGTTCAGGGGTGAATTTATATGTAAGATAAAAGGTACATAATTAAACGTTCATATTGCGTCAGAGTCTGAGTTACTTCACAGTCATATCGGATATGAATGTAAATCTTCACTGTCGTATATGATCTGACTGTAAAGCTTCATAGTCGTTTACGATATGGCTGTGAACAGACTCTAACCCACTGAGACTTGTGATAGATTCAACCCTGCCCTTGAAGAAGAAGAAGAAGAAAAAGCACAGGGATTGAGCTAGACCCAGCAAAGCAACGCTAATGCAGATATGTTTCTGGAATTAAAGTAGCGGATTGCTGCGCTGGCAGAGCTTGAATCATAAGTACCCATGTTTGGGCAACAGACAATGAGATTGATAGACGATTGACATTGTTTACAACTAGAAAGAGTGTGTTGAAGATACCAAAATCTTCTGCCTTGATGTAGGTCTCACATAGAAAATATTTAATTGAGACCAAAACTGCCTATTAACAACCTTTTTGTCTGATGGGCTTGGTGTGAAGATTGAATGATTTGATGTTAAATGATAACATTTTAAATAACATTGATTTGGGAAAGATGCCATGGACATAGGCATCATATGGAAAATGTCTAATTATGTTCTGTATGGTCCTATGATAAGCCAAGTTAGTCTATGTAAAGTTTGTGTACAACTGTTTTAATTGAGGTATGTTTACAATGTCAATGTAAAGCATTTTGAGGTTTACTGAAAATACCTTTTCAAAGTATTTTTTCTACAGCATAACATAGATGTGGAGATAACACCTCAAAAGAGGACATGAATTTGTGAATCATATCACTTTAACCCCATTGGTGCTGATCAGGAGTAAGACTTGTCCAAAAAATAGCAAGAAAGTGAGAAGATTGAATGGAATTTACCGTTGGCATAATGATGCCCAATATCTTAAAGATTGATGACATTTTAATTATGGCCCTTACATCTTACGTATTAATACACCCCTGGCCCAATATGCTTTCTGTTGCACATTGTTGGTCCCTCGAAAGTTTGCTTGAGGTCACAGAAATAGAGTTTCTATAATTGATGAAGGGTTATATCCTGATCAATACACACCTAGCAACCCCCATGACGTCATTTATGCCTCTTCACTCTGTATATGAGAGAAGCTTGCAGTGCTGTCACAAGTGGGTGGGCCAGGAAAAGTCAGCTCCTAGGCAAGCCAGGGTCATGGCATGTGATCCCCTGACTCCTAACATCAAATTGCAAACAGAGCTCTCAAAAGTGTCTTTATGATTCTATCCTAGCCAAGAGGTGCAATTATTGGCAGGAAATGGGCTGAAAGTAGAGTTATGCTGCTAGAATGGGTTAGGGGATAATAGATTTCTTGGAACTTTAAGGTGGCTGCAGAAATGTAGATGCTGATTTTGTTCAATGAATAGTTTGCAACAAAAGTTGTGTGGCAGGTAGGAGAAAAGAAGTGACTGCAGTGTGGCATGGTTTAAGCTAGATAGGCTCATTTTGATTTTGTGGTAGATGTGTGTGTGTGCACATGCACGCATGCTCCATACATATTTGTTGAATTATCTAAGAGACCTAAGAATATTGGAGCGGTCTGTAATGTGGAACACATAACAGCAAAGGAAGGATTCATTCTGGAGCTAGTTGGTGATGATAGTAAGGCTAGGTTCAGATGACTGTGTGTTGTATGGCAAAAGAATTATTTGTGTAGTAGAGCAATGTAATGAGAAGAATTGGAGAAATATCACGTGGAGTCACAGCTGACACTTTGGGAGTTAAAATACAATGAAGAGTTACCAGGCTTACCAATAGCTTCGATCCAGTTCTCGATTCTTGTAAGCTATGGGCATGGGAAACCTGAAGGGGCATTTATGAAGGTCATGCGCACCCCGCCTCTAAAAGATAGGCCAATCACAAAGCATACACATAAGGTGAAATGTAAATCAATAGCTCTGCCCCCATGAAGGACTGCCCCTTGTCACACACAACTCACACAACAAATATTAGAACAACATATTTACACAATACTGCCATGCATATATTATGAGCTTGCTAAACAGGGAGGGGCAAAGAGATAGAAAGATGAAAACCACTCAAAGGGGTACAGAAACACACACTTAACTATGAGAACCAGCCCCCCAGAGATCACACAAGGGGACAAGGCTGTGCTGCACAAAATAACAAGTACAAGACTGGCAAAGGCTGAGCCAAGACACAGGCAATGAGCACCCTGATATGTGCAAGATGCACTACAGATACAGCTGTCACTATTTGTAAAGTGCAATGAGCTCTCTCCAAACTCTGGTTTGAGTGGCAGATACTTTGTATTATTCAACAGTACTCAATACTATCGCCTGAATATACCTGATCTGTGGCCATTAGAAGGCCATTAACAAGGTTCAGCTTGAAGAGCACATGCTCAGAGCCCTGTTGCATAAAAGTGCTCATCATTCAAAAAAGGCATGATCCATTCCCACACCACTAACAGAATCCTCTATGATTCATTCACCAGCAGCAGTGAGACCACATCAGGGCTGGTCAAAGTCAATCAACACAAACACATGATGATGAAGATGATGGCAGCACAAAACACACAGGTAACCAATGATGTGAGGTGTTTGTTTATACCCACTTTCCATAAGTCGGTACCCCGAGTATTCCTGGCAGGAAGTAGGAACAAGGTGTAAGTGCAGAACATTTTAGGACAATGGGAAGACCAGCCAGAATTCACTGTCTCATGTGCAGCTCTCAAAAGACACATTAGCCTTGGTGAAGTACTTGTGGTAGCTGTAGGCACTATAGAAATATGGGTAATATAACATATCATAATAATATAATATAAGATCTTTTAACAAAACATATCATAACACAACATAATATAAACTAACTAACCCGAGCTAATCTATCCCAACGTAACATGAAACAAGGAAGGAAGGGGGCCGTGCAAGTTGTAAAATTGGCACATTCCTTCTTGGGAAATTGTTAGAAAGGAGTTTGTGGACTTACTAACTTGCTTACTAACAAAAAAACACTTTTCTATCAAATTCTTAAGAAAAGTGTAACTATAAATAACTGTTTGTATCCAAACATAACATGTGTATGAGATCTCATGAGTTTTCAGAGCAGAAGAGAAGAGGGTAAGCAGCAAAATCCAGCTGTATAATAGTGTTCAAAATAGAAGAGGGAGGTGAGAAATGTGTTTAAGATACTTAAAACGACAGCTCTATGCAGAAATACAATAACACCGAGAAAGAAAATTCTCCTTCTTCTGGACCTAGAGGTTTTTTCTTTAAATTAAAATGGGCAGAGCGGAGGGGCCGAAGGTGCTGAGCATTATGCCGAGTATCTTAATAAAAAAAAAATTGGGGTCACCGCGAAAAAATAAAATATATTGATTTTATATATATATATAACATTCCTACCCCACACCTGTCATTCCATCTATACAGTGTCTCTTCCATCCTCTATGTCTCCTACAGAGGTGATAGATGACAAAGACTTCCATATTCTTTTTTGTCTATTGCCTATGTAGGTGACATAGAGGAAGGACTCAACACCATTTAGGAGAAACGACTGGCACAAGGTAAGATTCCTTTTTAATTTTGCACACCCCATCCACCACCCTACCTCTCTAGTCCCCTACCCCGACCACCATCCTGCCTCTCCACCTCTCCCTTCCCTGCGATCCCCCTTCCTGCCTGCCTTTTCAGCCCACAAACAGCATCTTGCCTGCTCTCCAGCACCCCACCACAGTGTCCTGACTTCCTCTCCCCCACCACCACCCTGGCAGACTCTCCAGCCCCCTGCACACCATCCTGCCTCTCCAGAACCCTTCCCCTAAACTCCATTGTACCTGTGTCTTCAACTCTACCTTGCTCTCCCGCCAACCATCCTATCTGTCTGTCCTGCACCATTCAACTCCCTCCCAATACCACAATGCCTCTCCAGTCCACCTATGTTGCCTACATAGGCAACAGAGAAGAAAGAATATCCCTAGAGAAGATCCCTATTTAATGTTGTAATTATAATGAATGCAGCAGCCTTAGACTTATCAAGCTACAGGCCATGAGATCAAATTAAGGTTTTTCTAAGATCATAATTAACTTTATAAAATATCAACAGCCTCCACCCAATAAGGTAGAAATTGCAGAGGGATTTGCCCAATTCATGGAGAAGAGCCTAGGCACTGTGGACATTGACCAGGCCAGACATATTATGAGTTTCCTGGGAATTACCTGTGAATGTAATCCTGGAGAGGGTGGGGGCTTTGTATATTGTGGGATTCTGTGTTTTGAAATTTCATCTATTAGGTGTACTAGTGAGTGCCTATTTAGTAACATTGGGTGTGCTACACATTCACCGACCTATGCCCCCAGTGTAAATGCTTGCTTTCTCTCTGTGTCTTTGAGCTGCCACTGTCCTGCAAAATGTTTCTGTCTTGTCCCCTGCCCCTCTGCCCTGTGTGTGCCAGATGTCAGTCATCTTTTCTGTCCTGGACCCCATATCTAAACCTATTCTGTGACTTTGCCTTCAGTGTCTCTGATCCTTCTCTTTCTCTGAAGACCTGAAGGTCTGTCGGCTCCAGGGGGTATATGGCAAAGCCACTATCTCATCTCTCTTCCCCTGCTCAAGGTGGGACAGGGCAGGTGAGACAATGCACCTACATCCAATCTCTATTGTCTAGTTTGGCTGCACCTAACATTCCTGCCTCGCCTCTAGCCTCTACACCTACCCCCATCTCTATAGCATAGTTTGGCTGTACCCAACATTCCTGCCCCACCTCTTGCCTTTCCTATTGTGCAGGCTTCCCTCCTACCCCTAAACCCTCAGTCCAAATCAAACTGGTTTGGGCCCCACGTGGGCTTGCCTCTTCCCTTCTACTCCTCCAAAACTAGTTTCCCCAATCCTGGTCCTGCCCCTGCTCTCCCACTCCTGACTTCAAAGAATAGTTTCCCTACTCCTCAGCCTACTCCCTTCTGCCTGCCCTTCCTACTCTACCTCCCCTAGTAAGGGAAAAAATAGACCTCTCTCTAAAGAAGAGAAGCCTGGTCTTTTCCAGGATCTTTAATTTCTGGTCCTGCTACTGCCCTAATGTCCTGCTGGCATGTCCCCTCACCCCCTTTACAAGCCTACCTTTTATCCCTGGCCTGACCTCCCTGCCTGGCTGCTGCCTTTTGCCTGCCCCATAGGGCTCAGCCTCTCTTTCCGTCTCTCTCGCGGCCTCTTTTCCTTGAAGTATCTCCTGCGCTCTCCTCTGCTCTGCCCCTCAGTCTGTGACAGCCTTCCAGCTCCCGGCTCCAACCCCCTGCTTTGAAGATCTCTCTCTCTTTCTTTCTCTCTCTCTCTCTATCTCCTTTTTCCCTTAAGTGTCCCCGGTGCTCTCCCTGGCTCTGCCCCTCTGCCTGTCACAACACCTCTACTCCCAGCTATTGCTCCATTAATTTGGCTTTCTTGCCTCTTACTCCTTCTCTCTCACACAGACTCTCTTCCTCCCCTTTATCACCCTGTTAGCTCTATGCAGCTGCTCCTCGCATTCCAGTGCTGCATTCGGGTCTGCTGTTTCTCCCCTCTTCAGCTCTCCTGTCTAATCACCAGCCTGCCAGTTCTACCTCCTGTTTCTACCTCTCTTACTCTTGGTTTGCTGGCATCTCTGGGACTTCTTCCTCTTCTCTCCTGCTCACCTCTTTCCATCACTGTTGCTTCCTCTCCATCCACACCAGCGGAGTCTGTCTTTGTTTTCTGTCATGGTGTGTCTTTCTTTTCTTTCTATCCCAATCCTTTTTTCAGCTTCTTTCTTCATTCTTCTTTTCTGGATTTTATTTATCCTCTCTTTGTTTCTGTCTCCCACACCACTTCCTTCTTCTTTCTTCTGTTCACCACAGGGAAGTCTGTCTTCTCTTCATGGTCTCCCATTCTGGTCCAGGCTCACGATTTCTTATTCTTGTTCCAGCTCCTTCTGCCTGTCTCTTGCTCTGATTCCAGTTTCTTCTGTTCCGGTTCTGGGTTCTTCTTTTCTCTGTCTTCTTTCTTCATTCTTCAGCCTTCCTTCTTTTTTCTGTCCTTTTCTTTTTCTCCTTCTCTTCTTCTATGTTGCTCGTTCTTACTTCTTTTCTTCTTCATCCTTCCTTCCTTCCTTTTTTTCTTCTGTTCTTCTCCTTTGGTTCTTCTTCTCTTCTACTGGCAGCCAATAGGGGGATTAGCAGACACCCATTGCTTCTTCTCTTCTTACTTCTTTTCTTCATCCATCCTTCTTCTCCCTTCCTTCTTTGCTTCTCCTCTGGTTCTTCTTCTCTTCTCCTGGCAATTAATAGGGGGAATCCGCTCCTCCATGTTGCTCCAGGAGTCATTTCCTCTTCTTTTTTTCTGTTCTTTTCTTCCTTCCTCCCTTTTTCTTCTTTTCTCCTTTCCTTCTGTTCTTCATCTTCTTAGCTTCCTAGTAGCTAATAGGGGGATCTGCTCCCCATGTTGTTCCAGGAGTCTTCTTTCTCTTCTTTCCTTTTATCTTCTTCCAGTCTTCCTTGTGTCCTCTTTTTTCCTTCTGTTCTTCTTCTTGCTGCTTCCTTTCTTCTGTCTTCCTCCTATCTTCTTCTTCAATCTTCACTTTCTTCTCATTCTCTTTTTTCTTTCACGCTGCCTGACCTTTGAATCCCCTTACAACCAACCTACCTGCAATACCTACCTGCCCTACCTGCTGTAGTTACTTCCTGCCCCACCTGCTGCCATATGTGCCTGCCCCCCACCACTGCCTTACATGCCTGCCACCTGTGCCTGCCCTCCTAGCGTCCCACATGGGCCTGCCTTATCTGCCTACCATCCTTGCCTGCAATCCTCACCTAACCCTGCCTGCAATACCTGCAGTACCTACCTGTGAGAACCCACCTGCCGCAATACCTACCTTACCTTCCTGCAACTACCTACTCCACCCACATACCATAATAACCCCTTACCTACTTCATCTGCCCACCTACCTTTCCACCCCTTGTGAACTACCTACCTCCCTAACTACCAGCTGCCTCCTACTTCCTACTCACCTGCAACTACTTACCAGCAGTTACCTCCCTGAAGGTCATCTTCTTGAGCTGCAGGCCGGCATCCTTGACTGAACTGCTTGACACCAGATGAACTGTGAATGCTGTACCTAAATAAACTAGATTCCTTGGCACACCTGACTGGCTGACTGCTGTGGCTCAGAACTTCTGGCTGGCATCAGTATTGTGCAGACTTCTTTGTTGGGCCCCAGGCACTCTCCTTTGTGCCCTGATCAGAGGGGATTAGTCAAGCCTGAACATAAGGCACAAAGACTACTTCAGTGGTCTCCCTTGTAACTCTGGCACTGCTGTTCCTACCATAGCACAGCAAATTCTCCTGTTTTTCAAGTCCACAGCACAATCAGGGTTTATTTGTAGCCAGAAATATGGGTGACTGAAATATTATCCGTTTATGCATGACCTAAAGGGTACACTGAAGACATTAAACTTCTTAAGGCTACGGGACTGACCCTGAAAAAGCCAGGGAGGAATTCAGGATTCATCATTAATCTCAAACTACATGGCATAGAATGCAAAATACAAATTGTAGATGGCCAGAGCTAAGAGAAGAAAATTCAGGGTGTAGTAAATAAGACCCACATTTTAGGCAAGGCTCTGGTGGTGTGTAGGATCACATATTGCATCGCTATTTAAAATGTGCAATCAGTTCCTCAGTAAAAAATACCCAGCAATAGTTGAGGAAAAAGCAGAGTATGGCTGAATACCTGGCAGAGTTTTTTGACAACAAGGTCTGAAATATCCATCAGGAAATCCAACAAAATCAGAGCCCAACTGTTGAGGCAGCAGGTGGGGATATAGAGTGCAAAGAATGGACCCTGGATTCACTCAGGGAGGTTATCACACAGGAGTTATTAGACTGTCTTAATTCAATAGGTCCATCCTCCTCCAAACTAGACCCAATTCCCACTCCAGTCCTAAAGCTCATCGCCCTGTGGATAGCACCAGAGATTTGGTTAGTCACCAGTCAAAGTTTTAGATCAGGTGAGGTCCCAGAGGAGTAGAAACATGGCATCATAATCCCCCTTCTAATAAGCCTGATAAAGGTCCACAGACAGATAAAAACTTTAGGCCTGTGACCCAGCTCCCTTTCTTGGCATGTATTTCTGAGCATTTAATGACAGCCCTTATCTAGGGCCACTGTGAAACGATCTGTCATCAGGGTTACACTGACAAAGAGGGACTGAAACCACTCGTACAGGCAACAGAGAAGGACTGCTGAATTTGGTGGTTGAGTCCCACCCGGCAGCTTTGATCCTATTGGATTTGTCTGCGGCATTTGATATCATTGAACATGGTATTTTATTTTGGGTGGCAGGAGTGACAGGTACCATCTGTAAGTTGTGCAAGTCATTCCTAGCCAATAGGGTTCATCAGGTCTGTGGCAGGAGCAGTGGGTGAGGCCACAGGTACAATACCCTTTGGGGTTCCACAGGAATCAGCCCTGTCACTGTTCCTTTTTAACATTACATGTGACCACTGGCCCTGTTGCTGGAGTAGTCAAACCTCGGGTGTCATATGTACGCAGATGTTACCCAACTGGTGGCTGATCTCCAGTCAGTGGACGGGGCAGGACATTGGTCGGTGGGCTCCTTGGAGATGGTTAAAGCCTGGATGGGTAGAAACTGCCTTAAAAAATAATAACAATAGTAATGTATTTTTTATGTAGAGCTACACTTCCTTGGGTATCAAAGCACTGATAACAGATGAAATTATTATCCCACAGCATTCTACTCAATTTATCAACCTCAGGAGCATGAAAGGCTGAGTTGACCCTGCAGAATTCAAACCTGCATCTGCAGGCTGTGCACAGATGTCATGGGCAAGTGCTCAACTCGCTGTGCTATCTAAACAGCTCAATGATATGAAGACAGAAGTTCTCCTAACTGGCGATCCTGCTCTGAGGGTGGCCCCACTCCTGTACTGGCCACCCCCCTTCAGGGTCTGTCCAATGCCAGTGAAGCACACCAGGAATTTGGGATTCATTTTCCATCAGTACAATGGTGCAAAAAACATGTCAGTAGCTTTATTAGATGGGCTCACCACCAACTCAACAGCCTCTTGCCAGTCCTGTCCATCTTTCTTCATGGGACTGGAGGCAAGAGTAGAGCGGGACCTTCAGAAGATGAAGGATCAGGTAGACAGAGTGGCGTTTGGATTGTGCCAACGCAAACGTGTCAGAAGAGAGAAGGGAGCTGGGATGTCTCAGAATACATGATCAGGTTGTGGACCCTACACCATCAGGGTCTACAATACCTCTGGGACCGATTCTCCTGGGAGAGTAGAAGACATGCTCCCCGGTCACATCTCCAGAGGTGGGTGACCACCAAAAAATGAAGAAAGAAACAGGGTCTGAGAAGGGCATTGTCTAGTTTGGGCCCTCTTTGGTGAAATGCTTTACCAGAGGAATGCAGGTTGGCTTCCACTTTGGTTGGATTCAAGAGCTCAGTGAAATCACGCCTCCAACAGAGAGATCGAGAAAGGAGCTGATGGGAACTGCTTTGTGGTAGCTGGAACTGTAATTTGTTTGACGGGATCTGGATGGAAATGGGAGCATGAAGGGGTGGGAAAGGGAGGGGTTGATAATGGCTTTTATATGTGATTTTATTGTTGTATGTTTTTTCTCCCTGTTTTTGCTTTTACCCCTCGCTACAAAACTTTCCAACCTGTGAGTAATAAAAACTGTTTCATTCATTCATTCATTCATCCATCCATTATAATCTTACCAGGTGCTGTGCAAAAATCCCTTGTGAGGGCAGAATTGAGCAATACGAGGAATCTTTCAGCCTCATTACGAGTTTTGCAAAGTTTTCCTAGGAAACGCCGCAAAAATAGAGAGTATTCTCCGCAAAACCATTCAATGAACTTCTTAAATGAAGTTCCATAGAAGCGATCTTTAGAACTTTGGGCTTCTCGGAGCATAACAGTTAAACTGAAGAAGGAGATGGCAGATTGCGGTGGCCATACGAGAAAGACAAAGACATGGCTTTTCTTTTAACATTTTGAATTTGGTGAAATCTACTTGTGTAGATATGTATTTCGAGTTGATAATGATTTTTCTCTAAAATTTCAGCAATTTAATTTGTCTGCTTAATAGGTAAGAAAAATGTTAATGTATAATAGTTTTTAGTGATTAGAAATTAACTTTGGTGCTGAGTAAATGTTTTCATTCATTAATTTAATGCTAGTGCTATAAGCAAAGGCAGAAGCTTGATCTTTTAATATCAGTCAATTCTCCTATTTTTCTGCACTCTCTGACAACTTTGGCTGGTTGTCCACCCTGGCACCCTGTCGACTTAGCTGTTGCAGCGTATCTTCCTCCCGTGTACTGTGGCCCATATGTTTGGTCTTCTGAGCATAGTCCCCTCTACTTGCCACCATTGCCATTTCCAGACTAAAATTGAGCCATCTCACAGGACGTTAGGCCTGAGCTAAGTAGAAAACTCCACACATTATCTAATTGGTCACAATGGAGCCAAGACAGTTTCTGCTCCAAAAGTACTTTGAACCTTAAGCTACTGAGGGTTTTCAGCACTAATGCTGAGTAAGGATAGGTCAAATTGTTCTGGCCACAGACACAATTGAGGATTTTGCAGGAATTCCATATCTACATTTTTCTGCCGAAGGTAGGTAAATTCGGTTTATGCCTCGGGGAGAATACTTTTGGCAGTCTGTCTTAATAAAATGAAGGATCAAAATTTTGTTCACACATTTTGTGAACCCTATATGTAATTGTGTTTCCATGTTTCTATGGCAACAGACCGCAAAGAAAGCACAAAAAATAGGAAAAGCAGCAAATACATGCAAATAAATGTGAAAAACATTATTTCTGCTGTTACTTCTGTTGTAACTTTTTCTGGGATTTCTCCCTTCCTTAGTTATGAGTCTATTCCTGGTCATTTTATAATATTAAAATTCAAAAGGCTATTAAAATATTTTGGCTCTCTCTAACTGTGCATTCTTTTCTGAAGACAATATCACAAATCTAATATGTAAAAGAAAGTTTATTGCCCTGGAAATACCTTTTCAATAGTGATGATGCTTTCTCTATCAAGCTTATAAAAAGAAAACCAAGATAGATCTTGCAGGTGTCATACACAATTTGTCTAATTCTCAGGTTTATACAATGGCCTTTCAGTAACATACAAAACTCTTCATAATTTAAGTTGTTGTGTAATATATTTAAAGGGTTTTAAAATCTGTATGGTAAATAATTTTTAAAACACTGGAAAAAAGGAACTCAAGCTAAATTATAATGCCAAACTGCTTCACAAACCTCTTCTGGTGAAAGGCGTTGGATTGGTTCAGATATCCATCAGTTGTATTGATTTATGGTAATGTTAGTGAAAATCGTTAACTTTAATAGTACCCTTGTGACTTGCTTAACTTTGCACCATTGCCCTTGAAAGTCCGCTTTATGAATCACAGAAGCGTGAATAAACAGAAAAATAATTATGCAAGAATTCCATCGCAGGGTTTACCTGACATGCCAGGTGAGCCTTGTACGGGGTACACATCAGGCCAGCCGCCAGAGAGATGTATAGGATTCTGGCATGAAATGTAGCTCACGTGAGCCAGTTAAACCTCACGTAAGGAGAAATGTATGTTCATTCACTTTGGGGGTGTGGAACCGACCTGTGAGGAAAATAAGCAAGAAAGGGCAAAGTGAGCAAGATGCAGTGAAACAAGCTTTTGCAATGCCATTAGTTTTCTGAGTGCAGCGTTTCGTGTTAGTGAAAACAACACTGTGACTACAGGTGATACCAGAAAGTGGAAGGGCTCATGGAGCTGGGCTCTAATAACAGCTGTTAAACTTGAACATTTACAGTCCTGGGATAGTATACCATCTCTCTTTTTGTAAGCACAATCACCAACCAAAGTCTTATCACTGTCTCTCTTTTGGGAGAAACACACACACACACACACACACCACACACACACTTGCTGGGCTACAGTGTGTTGTACATATATGTACTAGTATAATTAAGCATCCTGTTAAAATTGATTTGTATATTTCAATGCCCTCTTATACCTTGGTGTTGTTACATTTTCTAGAAATTAGAATTGGTATCCTCCCAACACTGGTATATTGGGATATTGGGGCAGATGATTGAGTAGTCCCAAGGACGAATGATTTTGGGGTTGTAATTTAACCACTGTTGATATTATTATGCATTGAGCATCTTAGGGACTGTTGGTTAAATGAAATTATGAGTAATTATAATTATACAATAACTGCAAACCCTTTATGCTATTTATTAAATCTGGAGAATGCTAGCAATATCTGTAAGGTCATAATGTTTGTTAAAGAAGCTTGACTTATTAAGTGTAAAATGTTTTCTAATAATGGTCTAAACTATGAAAAGTTTAACAATCTGTATATTTTATAGTCATTTCTTTCTGGATTTTTAAAATATATCTTTAAAGTGTAAAAACCATATATAGATTATTTTGTTTTAACACAATGTACTAGTATTTTGTGCCTACTGAGGGATTTCCCATTGATGAGAATCTGTAACACTTTGGGAAACTTGGGAATATTTCTCTCGCCAGCCTATAGGATGTGTTTGTCTGAAACATTGTGTATTCTCCACTAAACAAAAAAACATGAACCACAACAAAATATCTATTTTATCAATTAAAAATGTATTTGCAGCACCTCCTGAAACTCCTTTTATTAGCTCTAAAATTGTATTTTCCAAGCATCAGTGCATCATGGCTCCAAAAACAATGCACAGCCAGCTGAATTTTATCAGATATGTAAGACCTTCCCTAAGAGTGAGCCCAATCGCCCGCAGCAAGTCTGCCAATCTGAATCCTATTAAGAATGCGTACCTGATCCATATGCTTCTGAGTCAATGAGCACATGGCCACTTAAACACGACTGCACCCACTTAATCTAGCTACTACAACCAACACCAGCACCCAATGCAGCACTATACCACCCCCAAAACCTGGCACTCTGTACAGCATGAGGAACAACCATCTTGGCACAAGTCTTATCCAGATTCAGCAAAAAAATCCTAAAAGTCGCACAAGAAGTTCTCCCACATGTTTCCAAACCGCACATCCATTCATTCTGGAACTCTACGGGCACATGTTTGGCACCCATGACCACAGCACTAGCCTTCTCAAGAGATGGCACTCTAGAGACAGCTCACCAATGAACTCAATTCCCTCAGATGGTAGACAAGAACATTTGAGGGGGAAAAGAAAAAATGGTAAAACGCGAAGGTGAAAATTAAAAATAAAATTGCAGCAACATGTCAGTTCTGTACAGAAACTTCCCGCAGCCGCCCTGCCCCATGTCAGCCAAGGAACTGCAACTGCTGTACACCATACTGATGGAGGGACAGAGTACCTGACACGGAAGCCCCTTTTTTATGTAAAAATGACCATCTCTGGACCCCTCCCTGTCTACTCCCACCTGCATAAACATCCATGTCGTCTCACCAGCTATCTCAGCCCTTTCACCGCACCACACCCCTCTATTCAGTACCCTTCTAACCTATACCATTTCAGCATGAACACAGTAAGAACCTTGGAACGGGCCCACTTTTCTGTCAACTTGCTATGTCTACATTGTGGGGAAAGAGGGGCCGCGGTAGCAACCGTCCCGTTTCACACCAACACACCCACTAGTTCAGCGCCCGT
>JAVHNH010000028.1:0-14256 GCA_034783935.1 Desmognathus catahoula
AAAGAGTCAGAGAAAGTGAAAGAAACAGGGAAACACTTTCTGAGAGATCGCAAGTAGTGAATATTTCTGCTACAGAATTGACTCAAAATCAGTTGACGGTCCTATCCAAAGGTCTCTCTTTTGTCCCTATATATGAGAATGATCCTTTTGATATATATGTAGACTTCCAAAAATTTGTTAGAAAATTAGAACTGAAACATTTTTTTCTGGGTCAACCTCCATCTAATCAGAAAGAACATCAGTTTAAGGAATTTACACCTAAAAGTAAGTTTTGTCCCACGGTTCATAACAAAGCCATTGAGATTTTCAGTCAAACTGTATTGAAAGAATTCAACAAGATTGAATTTCCTAAAAATAAAAAGTTCAATCTTTCTATAGCTGAAAATAAAGCCCTCACAGAACTGAATGAAAACCCATATATTATGATAGAGAGGGCAGATAAAGGAGGTGCAATAGTCGTTATGGACTGTGCGTACTACAAAGCTGAAATTAATAAACAACTAGCTGATGAAAACACGTATGTCAAGCTTGAAAAAAATCCAACAGGTCCTTTACAAAAACTACTAGAGGAGATACTTACTGAGGCAAATGCTAAAGATTGGATCAGTGATAAAACTTTAAAGTTTTTGATTAATCAGTACCCACGAGTACCAATCCTTTATGGCCTCCCTAAGATACACAAAAATAGAAACACTCCTCCCTTCAGACCGATAGTATCTGGGTGCGAATCCATGTTTGAACCAGTGGCGATATTCATTGACGATTTTTTAAAGAGATGCATCACAGATATACCATCCTATATCAAAGACACCTCTGATTTTATTAATAAAATCGAAGACAACAAGGCTCCAAAGAATAACTGTATCCTCGTTACCATTGACATAGTGTCTTTATATACCAATATCAGACACAATGAGGGTATTGAATGTGCTTGTGCGGCACTCATCGAGCATCAGATTAAAGACGTTCATCCAACTCTATTTAGAATGCTATTGTCATTTGTATTATATCATAGCTTCTTTAAATTTGAGAACCAATTCTATGGACAACTTACTGGGACAAGTATGGGCGCAAATTTTGCTCCCAGTTATGCCAATGTCTTCATGGCTAACTGGGAATCAGAATATATCATGAGCACACATTGGCATAAATACATCAGCATTTATTATAGATATATAGATGATATATTCCTAATGTGGTCAGGGAACAAGAATCAGCTTCAGGAATTTTTGATTTATCTAAATACAGTACATAGTACGATTAAAACTACTGCATATATTGGTGAAGATGGGGTACCTTTTTTAGATACTTTCGTCAGAATTGTGGATGGTAAGTTTAGATTCAGTTTGTTCAGGAAGGCAACAGATACCAACACACTGTTACATTTTGATTCTTTTCACCCGAAATCCACGAAAAATTCACTTCCATACTCACAGTTTTTAAGGTACCGTAGAATACATACAGAGATTGAAGAATTTGAAACAGCGTCCAACAGATTATGTGATGAACTAACAATACGAGGATACCCTAGGCAGATACTGGAGAATGCACAGATCAAAGCGAGACAGAAAACTCGCAATGAATTATTAACCACTAAGGATAAAAACCAAAAGGACCAGCCATTTGTATTTGTGTCCACATTTGGAACAAGGGCTAAAACTATGTCCAATTTGATTAACCAACATTGGTCGATTGTTTTAAGTGATCCGATAATAGGACAAAGCTTGCCCAGTAAACCAACGACTGCATATAAAAAATCATCTAACCTGGCAGATATATTGGTACATCATGATATGAGTTCAAATAAGGTTCAAAATTTATTGTTAACATCTAAACGGGGTACATTCCCCTGTTTAAACTGTAATTGCTGTGATGCGTTGATTAAAGGTTCCTACATAATAAATCCTGCAACAGGCAAAAAATGGTACTTTAGACATCATTGTACCTGTCGTTCGACTAATGTGATCTATATACTAAGGTGTCCGTGTGGCCTGTATTATATTGGCCAGACGACACAAGAAATACGATGCCGTATCCAGAAGCACAAGAGTGACATTAGATGTGGAAATCCACGATCCGCCGTGGCGAGACACTTTAACCTCCTCAATCACCAAATTGCACAACTAACTTTTTGTGTGTTAGAAGCGTTAAATATAAATAACAGAGGTGGTAATGTGGAGAATATTTTGTTGCAAAAAGAAGCGAGATTAATTCATAATTTTAAAACTTTATCACCTGGCGGCCTTAATGAGGATTGGTCATTACAGTGTTTCTTATAATTCTTTATTACTGAACAAAATATAATAAAATTGTGAGTTATGAGATAGTAATATCGGAAGTAAACCAACGTTAAACTTCTCTTGTTTGTAAATAAGTGCTCTTTTTTTACATCCAAGATGGCTGCCACCAGAAAACGAGTTACCGTACTCGTTCTAGTGAACGTATGAATTCAACCGCAAGACAGTAATATCTGATGTAAATATATGTCAATTTATCTTGTTTGTAAACAAGTGTTTCGCTATCTAAGAGGGCCGTCATCATAACAACTAGCCACCGTATTTGTCTCAGTAAACATATGAATTAGGGAAACTGCGGCACCGTTCAATAAAAACATGAAGAGTATTATGCTTAGTAGAGGTCGATGAATCCAGCTGACTGTTGAAATCTATATTGTTTGAATCGCACATATATGTGCGATATGAATATTTGATGTGAACTAACGTGAAACTAGCAAGTTTTTTACCAACTTTTGTCACGCCCAATATGGCCGCCACTATAAAATAAGCTGTTACATCCGCGTTAGTAAATCTACTTCCGCGTCCGTAGTTTGGGGCGTTTTCCGCCAGCGTGCTTCGGCACACAGTGCGGTAAGCCGATTTCCTATCCCTTCCATTAACAACTTGTAGTTCGGCCCTGCGCCCGTTACTTATTCGGTAATTTTTGTATTCTATTCTAGATGCAGCGCCTTGCACTGCTCAGAGGTAAGATTGTAAACCTCGCTTGTGTTTAAAAAAAACTTGCTATTTTAACGATAGGCAATTGAACTCTGGTTAAAGAGTCTGTACATGTATATTTTCTAGAATTGCACAAGATCCAGATGGTGAGTGTTTTCGGCAAACTGCTGCCACCAATTCCTAAAGTTTAGTGTGAATTGTTGTATACCAATTACTTCACAGTAACAGTATGGTAATATATTTTTTCTTTTTTTCTCTCCTTTTCTTTTTTTGTGTGTTGTTTTTTGTGGCATTTATGGTGTAATTGTTAGTAATTTCGCATTGCATGCCTGACGACGGTCATCATTGACCCGAAATGTGACACATAGCAGCATGTGACTTTACAGAAAAAGATTCTGTTGAACATCAATTTGAATGGACTACTGTGTGTTCGAAATGCACAGACATTGTGATGAAATATGACTATGGAAAAGGATATATATACTTTTGTATCGTGTGTGCACTGTAATCGACTTTAAGCCGATGATTTTACGATAATTATGTGATTTGCCTTGAAATAAATAAATTATGTAAATTAAGGATAGTGTCAACAGTATTGAAAAAAAACTTTTTGGTCCAGTAGATTACTATTCTATACGATGGGATCTCTGGTATGATACTTGGACCTTTGGTCACTCAGTGTTGAGCGATAGAAACGTGTGCCCCATACTAGGAGTATTGTTGCCTGGTTATTACGCATATCTCGTATTTTGCACCTGCATAGTTACAGGTGAACATGGGAGCACCCTAATAGTAAACAGAGTGCGGGCTGCATTGTTCTCACGTTCGTGAGTTATTATGTTTAGACTTAAACTAGTAGCCTACGCACCAGCAAAAAAGATAAACTTTACCTCTATGATTATTAAGTTTAATATTTAAATGTGTTTTTTGGTATTTATCTTTATTTTCATTTTTTTCTTTGGTTGAAGTATATAGAATCATGTCATTTGAAGAATTGGCAGCGCAGACTGACCGATGTGCCTCCACATTGGAATATACTGCTGAAGCAGCAGAAAACATTCTTGCACAATTACAAGAAAGTGCACTTTTTTTGACCAGAAATGAACACAAGCATACTGTGCAACAATTTGAATACCTTAAGAAAAGGGAAGTGTCAACTCTGCTACATGCCACCACACTAGCAGAATATTATAAATCTAAACGTATCCCAAGGGGTCTTAGAATTTTAATTAAACCCCTTTTGTGTAGACAAAGGAAAGGATTCATACCCAAGTGGCATATGATTTTGAACAAAGCGTCACTAGATCTTATCCTTTTAACTATTGAGGAATTACAAGCTGAACTTAAAGAAATAAAGTTGGAAATTACTAAAACAGAAGAAAGTTTGAAAACTGACAAATCTGTAGAAGAATGGGCAGTGACATTAGAAATAATAAATGATATTATTACTAAACATCGACAGGAATTGGAAAAAGGCAAAATCAAAAAATTTAAAAGGGATATCTATGATTACGCACATAACCAAGTGTATAACTGGTATGAGTTTTTACCAACCAATAAAAAGCAACAATTCCTTAAAAAACAAGTCACATCTAATCCCTCAGATTCAGATCTTCCAACTGATTCCTCATCCGAAGAAGTAGAAATCGCAGAAAATGTTAGCGAAAGAATAACACCAGGTCCCAGTAAAAAATCTTTTGATCCTCAGGAACGTCAACGTTTTTTGGACGAGCTCATAAAACAAAGACAAGGAGGGGGCAAAAAAGGAATGGACAAAGAAAAAGGCAAAGAGTCAGAGAAAGTGAAAGAAACAGGGAAACACTTTCTGAGAGATCGCAAGTAGTGAATATTTCTGCTACAGAACTGACTCAAAACCAGATGGCGGTCCTTTCCAAAGGCCTCTCTTTTGTCCCCATATATGAGAATGATCCTTTTGATATCTATGTAGACTTCCAAAAATTTGTCAGGAAATTAGAACTGAAACATTTTTTTCTGGGTCAGCCCCCATCCAATCAGGAAGAACATCAGTTTAAGGAATTTACACCCAAGAGTAAGTTTTGCCCCACTGTTCATAATAAAGCTATTGAGATTTTCAGTCAGACTGTATTAAAAGAATTTAATAAGATTGAATTTCCTAAAAACAAAAAGTTCAATCTTTCTTTGGCTGAAAATAAAGCCCTCACAGAACTGAATGAAAATCCATACATTATGATAGAGAGGGCAGACAAGGGAGGTGCCATAGTCGTTATGGACTGTGCGTATTATAAAGCTGAAATCAATAAACAACTTGCTGATGAAAACACTTATGTCAAGCTTGAAAGAAATCCTACTGGCCCCTTACAAAAACTACTAGAGGAGATACTTACTGATGCAAATGCAAAAGATTGGATCAGTGACAAAACTTTAAAGTTTTTGATTAATCAATATCCACGAGTACCAATCCTTTATGGCCTCCCTAAGATACATAAAAATAGAAACACTCCTCCCTTTAGACCGATAGTATCTGGGTGCGAATCCATGTTTGAACCAGTGGCGATATTCATTGACGATTTTCTAAAGAGATGCATTACAGACATACCATCGTATATCAAAGACACCTCTGATTTTATTAATAAAATCGAAGGCAACAAGGCTCCAAAGAATAACTGTATTCTCGTTACTATCGATATAGTGTCTTTATACACCAACATTAGACACAATGAGGGTATAGAGTGTGCTTGTGCTGCACTTACTGAGCATGAGATTGAAGATGTTCATCCTACTCTATTTAGAATGCTATTGTCATTTGTACTATATCATAGCTTTTTTAAATTTGAGAACCAATTCTATGGACAACTTACTGGGACAAGTATGGGCGCAAACTTCGCTCCCAGTTATGCCAATGTCTTTATGGCTAACTGGGAGTCAGAATATATCATGAACACACATTGGCATAAATACATCAGTATCTATTATAGATATATAGATGATATATTCTTAATGTGGTCAGGGAACAGGAATCAGCTTCAGGAATTTTTGATTTATCTAAACACGGTACATAGTACGATTAAAACAACTGCATATATTGGTGAAGACGGAGTACCCTTTCTGGATACTTTCGTCAGAATTGTGGATGGCAAGTTTAGATTCAGTTTATTCCGGAAGGCAACAGATACCAACACCTTTTTACATTTTGATTCTTTTCACCCGAAATCCACGAAAAATTCACTTCCATACTCCCAGTTTTTAAGGTACCGTAGGATTCATACAGAGATTGAAGAATATGAAACAGCGTCCAACAGATTGTGTGATGAACTAACAACACGAGGATACCCTAGGCAGATATTGGAGAATGCACAGATCAAAGCGAGACAGAAAACTCGCAATGAACTATTAACCACCAAGGATAAAAGCCAAAAGGACCAGCCATTTGTATTTGTGTCCACATTTGGAACAAGAGCTAAAACTATGTCCAATCTGATTAACCAACATTGGTCGATTGTTTTAAGCGATCCGATAATAGGACAAAGCTTGCCCAGTAAACCAACGACTGCATATAAGAAATCATCTAACCTGGCAGATATATTGGTACATCATGATATGAGTCCCAATAAGGTTCAGAACTCATTGTTAACGCCTAAAAGGGGTACATTCCCCTGCTTGAACTGTAATTGCTGTGACGCGTTGATTAGAGGTTCTTACATAATAAACCCTGCAACAGGTAAAAAATGGCACTTTAGACATCATTGTACCTGTCGCTCAACCAATGTGATCTATATACTAAGGTGTCCGTGTGGCCTGTATTATATTGGCCAGACGACACAGGAAGTACGATGCCGTATCCAAAAACATAAGAGCGACATCAGATGTGGAAATCCACGATCTGCGGTGGCGAGACATTTTAACCTTCTCAATCACCAAATTGCACAACTAACCTTTTGTGTGTTAGAAGCGTTAAACATAAATAATAGAGGTGGTAATGTGGAGAATATTTTGTTGCAGAAAGAAGCGAGATTAATCCACAATTTTAAAACATTATCGCCTGGCGGCCTTAATGAGGATTGGTCATTACAGTGTTTCTTATAATTCTCCATCACTGGACTAAGTACTAATAAAATAGAGCTGTGAGTTATCATACTTGTAAACGCAACAATATACTAGATGCATGAATACTTAATATAGATCTTTAACTGACACCTTAGATAAAATGTGTATGAAGTTAATTGATAAAACCCGAAGTTATGATTGCCCGATAAAGAATTTTTTTAAAAGCATTAAGTATAATGTCTAATAAGTGATATCTTATGTCAGATATATGTAGGAATGGTATTGTGTCTAGCATAGGTCGATGCATTAGATCGATCGGTGATATTTACACTGTTTGCATTTAATATACATGTCAGATAGCAATATCTGATGTAAACCAACGTTAAATTTTGCTTGTCTGCAAATAAGTGCTTTTTTTACATCTAAGATGGCCGCCACCATAAAACGAGCTACCGTACTCGTTCTAGTAAATGCATGAATTGGGAAACTACTGCACAGTTTGAAAAATGTATCAATAATATTTTGTCGAATATAGGTCGATGCATCAGGTTGATCAGTGATATTTACATTGTTTCTATTTAACATACATGCCAGATAGTCATATCTGATGTAAACACATGTCAATTTATCTTGTTTGCAAATAAGTGCTTTTTTACATCTAAGATGGCCGCTACCATAAAATGAGCCATCGTACTCGTTCTAGTAAGCATATGAATTGGGGAAACTACTGCACAGTTCAATAAAAGTATGTATAGTATTATGTCCAGTACAGGTCGATGTATCAAGATGACCGTTGAAAGTTACACTGTTTGAATCAAACGTATACGTGCGATAACAATATCTGATGTGAACTAACGTTAAACGAGCAAGTTTGTTATCAACTTCTTTTTCCACGTCAAATATGGCCGCCACTATAAAATAAGCTGTTATACCCGCCCAAGTAAACCTACTTCCGCGTCCGCTAATTGGGGCGTTTCTTGTCAGCGTGCTCTGGCACACAGTGCGGTAAGCCGATATTTTATCCCTTCTATTAATACTTTGCAGGTTGGTCTCGCGCCCGTTACTTAATCGGTAATTTTTGCACTTTTCTCTAGATGCAGCGCCTTGCACTGCTTAGAGGTAAGATCGTGAACCTCGCTTGTTTTAAAAAAAACTTGCTACTTTAACGATAGGCAATTGAACTCTAGTTAAAGAGTTTGTACATGTATATCTTCTAGAATTGTACAAGATCCAGATGGTGAGTGTTTTCGGCAAACTGCTGCCGCCAATTCTTAAATTTTTGTAAGTTGTTGTACACCAATTGTTTTGCACATTAATAGTATGGTAATATTTTTTTCTCTCTTTTTCTTCTTTCTTCTTTTTTGTTGTGTGTTGTTTTTTGTGGTATTCAATGGTATAAATGTTAGTAATTTCGCATAGCATGCCTGACGACGGTCATTATTGACCCGAAATGTGGACACATAGCAGCATGTGATATTACGGGAATAGACTCTGTTAAACACTATTTTTAATAGATTACTGTGTGTTCGAGATGCACAGATATTGTGATGAAATATGATATTGGAAAAGGATATATATACCTTTGTATTGTGTGTGTACTGCAATCGACTTAAAGCCGATGATTTTTTACGATAATTATGTGATTTGCCTCTGAATAAACATATTATGTAAATTAAGGACAGTGTCAACAATATTGTAAAAAAATCTTTGCTCCAGAAGATTGCTATTCTATATGATGGGATCTCTGGTATGATACTTTGACCTTCGGTCACTCAGTGTAGAGCGATAGAAGTGTGTGTGCCCCATACCGGGAGTATTGTTGCCTGGTCATTACGCATATTTCGTAAATTGCACCTGCATAGTTACAGGTGAACATGGGAGCACCCTGATATTAAACAGAGTGCGGGCTGCATTTTTCTCACGTTTGTGAGCTATTGTGTCTAGACTTGAACTAGTAGCCTACGCACCAGTAAAATAGATAAACTTTACTTCCACGATTATTATGTCCAATATTTGAGTGTGTTTTTTGGTATTTATTTTTATTCTTCTTTGTTAAATTGTATTTAATTAATTAAATATATATAATCATGTCATTTGAAGAATTGGCAGCGCAGACTGACCGATGTGCCTCCACATTGGAATATACTGCTGAGGCAGCAGAAAACATTCTTGCACAATTACAAGAAAGTGCACTTTTTTTAACCAGAAATGAACATAAGCACACAGTGCAGCAGTTTGAATATCTTAAGAAAAAGGAAGTGTCAACTCTGTTACATGCCACCACTTTAGCAGAGTACTATAAATCTAAACGTATCCCAAGAGGCCTAAGAATCCTAATTAAACCGCTTTTGTGCAGACAAAGGAAAGGATTCATACCCAAGTGGCATATGATTTTGAACAAAGCGTCACTAGATCTTATTCTTCTAACTATTGAGGAATTACAAGCTGAACTTAAAGAAATTAAGTTGGAAATTAATAAAACAGAAGAAAATCTGAAAACCGATAAATCTGCAGAAGAGTGGGCAGTGACATTAGAAATAGTGAATGACATCATCACTAAACATCGACAGGAATTGGAAAAAGGCAAAATTAGAAAATTTAAAAGGGATATCTACGATTATGCACACAATCAAGTATATAACTGGTATGAGTTTTTACCGACCAATAAAAAGCAACAATTTCTGAAAAAACAAGTCACAGCTAATCCCTCAGATTCGGATCTTCCAACTGATTCCTCATCCGAAGAAGTAGAAACCGTAGAGAAAACTAGCGAAACACCAGGCCCCAGTAAAAAATCCTTTGATCCTCAGGAACGTCAACGTTTTTTGGACGAACTCATACGACAAAGACAAGGAGGGGGCAAAAAAGGAACGGAAAAAGAAAAAGGCAAAGAGTTAGAGAAAGCGAAAGATACAGGGAAACACTTCCTCAGAGACCGCAAGTAGTTAATATTTCAGCTACAGAACTGACTCAAAACCAGATGGCGGTCCTTTCTAAAGGCCTCTCCTTTGTCCCTATATATGAGAATGACCCGTTTGATATCTACGTCGATTTCCAGAAATTTGTAAGAAAATTAGAACTTAAACATTTTTTTCTGGGTCAGCCTCCATCTGATCAGGAAGAACATCAGTTTAAGGAATTCACACCCAAGAGTGTGTTTTGTCCTACTGTCCATAACAAAGCTATTGAGATTTTTAGTCAGACGGTATTAAAAGAATTTAATAATATTGAATTTCCAAAAACTAAGAAGTTCAATCTATCTCTGGCTGAAAATAAAGCTCTTACGGAACTTAATGAAAATCCCTATATCATGATACAGAGGGCAGATAAAGGAGGTGCCATAGTCGTTATGGACTGTGCGTATTATAAGGCTGAAATTAAAAGACAGCTTGCTGATGAGAACACTTACATCAAGCTCGAAAGAAATCCAACTGGCCCCTTACAAAAACTACTAGAGGAGATACTAACTGATGCCAATGCTAAAGACTGGATCAGTGACAAAACTTTGAAATTCTTGATCAATCAACATCCGCGAGTACCTATCCTTTATGGCCTCCCTAAGATACACAAAAATAGAAACACTCCTCCCTTTAGACCGATAGTATCTGGGTGCGAATCCATTTTTGAACCAGTGGCGATATTTATTGACGAATTTCTAAAGAGATGTATTACAGATATACCATCATATATCAAAGACACCTCAGACTTCATTAATAAAATTGAAGACAACAGGGCTCCAACGAATGATTGTATCCTCGTTACTATAGACATAGTATCTTTGTACACTAATATCAGACACAACGAGGGTATTGAGTGTGCCTGTGCTGCACTCACCGAGCATGAGATTGATGATGTTCATCCTACTCTGTTTAGAATGCTATTGTCATTTGTATTATATCATAGCTTTTTTAAATTTGAGAACCAATTCTATGGACAACTTACCGGGACAAGTATGGGTGCAAATTTTGCCCCCAGTTATGCCAATGTTTTCATGGCTAACTGGGAGTCATTATATATCATGAATACACATTGGCATAAATACATCGGTATATATTATAGATATATAGATGATATTTTTCTAATGTGGTCTGGAAATAGGAATCAGCTTCAGGAATTTCTGACTTATCTGAACACGGTACACAGTACGATTAAAACAACTGCATACATCGGAGATGACGGAGTACCCTTTTTAGATACTTTCGTCAGAATTGTGGATGGCAAGTTTAGATTCAGTTTATTCCGGAAAGCAACAGATACCAACAATTTTTTGCATTTTGACTCTTTCCATCCGAAATCCACGAAGAACTCCCTTCCATACTCCCAGTTTTTAAGATACCGTAGGATTCATACAGAGATTGACGAATATGAAACTGCTTCAAACAGATTATGTGATGAATTAACAACACGAGGATACCCTAGGCAGATATTGGAGAACGCACAGACCAAAGCTAGACAGAAAACTCGCTATGAATTATTAACCACCAGGGATAAGAACCAAAGAGACCAGCCATTTGTATTTGTGTCTACATTTGGGGCAAGGGCCAGAACCATGTCCAATCTGATTAATCAACATTGGTCAATTGTTTTGAGTGACCCGATAATAGGACATAGCTTGCCCAGCAAACCGACTACTGCATATAAGAAATCATCCAATCTAGCAGATATATTGGTACATCATGACATCAGTTCCAATAAGGTCCACAACTTGTTGTCAACACCCAAACGGGGCACATTTCCCTGCTTAAACTGTAACTGCTGTGATGCGCTGATTAGAGGTCCTTACATAATAAATCCTGCAACAGGTAGAAAATGGTATTTTAGACATCATTGCACTTGTCGCTCGACTAATGTGATCTATATCCTAAGGTGTCCGTGTGGCCTGTATTACATTGGCCAGACGACACAGGAGGTACGATGTCGTATCCAAAAACATAAGAGTGACATCAGATGTGGCAATCCGCGATCTGCGGTGGCGAGACATTTTAACCTTCTAAACCACCAAATTGCACAACTAAAGTTTTGTGTGTTAGAAGCGTTAAATGTAAACAATAGAGGTGGTAATGTGGAGAGGATCCTGTTGCAAAAAGAGGCGAGATTAATTTACAACTTTAAAACATTATCGCCTGGTGGCCTTAATGAGGACTGGTCGTTACAGTGTTTTTTATAAGTCTCCATCATTCGACAGAGTACCAACTAAATAGAGCTGACAGTACTTACATTTGCACTTACATTTGCACTTGCAACGACATACTAGATGCATGCATAGTAAATGTGGATATGCAGCTGACTATTTAGACTGATTCATCACGTAGACCGGTGAATTCTACACTCTCTGTACTCAACGCATACGTGAGAAAGTATAATCTAATGTGAACTAGTATGTCTGTAATTAATTGTATTATATATTCAAGATGGCTGTCACTACAAAATGAGATATCGTTTAGTCACAACATATGAATCAAGGAAACTACTGCACGGTTTATCAAATGTATGAATAGTTTTGCGTTGTACATATGTTGAGGAATCAGGTTAACCGGTCAAATATATACTGCTTAAATTCAGCATATACGTGAGACAGTAATATCTAGTGTGAACTGACGTTAAATTAGCAAGTTTATCATTGACCGATGAAATCTACACTGTCTGTATCAACGCATACGTGATAAAGTATAATCTGATGTGAACCAGCATGTCTGTTATTAATTGTTTTGTACATTGAAGATGGCCGTTACTACAAAATGAGTTATCGTTATATTACAACATATAAATCAAGGAAACGATTGTACGGTTTATCAAATGTGTGAATAGTTTTGCGTTGTACATAGGTTGAAGAATCAGGTTAACCGGTGAAAAGTATATACTGTTTATATTCAGCGTATACGTGAGACAGGAAGATCTAGTGTGAACTGACGTTAAACTAGCAAGTTTAATATTAACTTTTCCTGATTACGTCCAAGATGGCCGCCACTATAAAATGAGCTGCCGTACCCGCTCTAGTTAATTTCCATTTCGCGTCCGCAATTTGGGGCGTTTTTCTGTCAGTGTACTCTGGCACACAGTGCGGTAAGCCTACGTTTTATCTCTTGTACGAATCCACTTTTGGTTGGTCTCGCGCCCGTTACTTATCTGGTAATTCTTGCACTTTACTTTAGATGCAGCGCTTCGCACTGCCTAGAGGTAAGAATGTGAACCTCACTTATATAAAAAACTTGCTACTTTAACGAAAGGTAATTGAACTCTGGTTAAAGAGTCTGTACATGTATATTTTATAGCGCTGTACAAGATCCAGATGGTGAGTGTTTTTGGCAAATTGCTGCCGCCAATTCTGAAACTTTATTATAAGTTGGTGTATATTAATTGTTTTGCACACTAATAGTATGGTATTTTTTTCTCTTTTTTCTCCTTTTTCTTTCTTTTTTGTGTTGTTTCTGTATTATGGTACACAATGCGATCAATATTGTAACTGTTAGTAATCTCACATAGCATGCCTGACGACGGTCATTATTGACCCGAAATGTGGACACATAGCAGCATGTGATATTATGGAAAAAGACTCTGTAGAATATTGTTTTTAATGGATTACTGTGTGTTACAGATGCACAGATATGGAGACGAAATATGATATTTGAAAAAGACATTTATATCTGTGTATTTCCTGTGCACTACAATCGACTTAAAGCCGATGATTTTCTATGATAACTATTTGATTTGTTTTTGAATAAATACACTATGAAGACTGAGGATTGTGTGAATAATATTGGTCAAATTTTGCTCTAGAAGATTGTTATTCTACAGGAATGGATCTCTAATATGATACTTTGACCTTCAGGTCACTCAGTGTTGAGCGATAGAAGAGTGTGTGCCCCATACCAGGAGTATT
The DNA here is from genome assembly GCA_034783935.1 of Desmognathus catahoula. Classification (NCBI taxonomy): domain Eukaryota; kingdom Metazoa; phylum Chordata; class Amphibia; order Caudata; family Plethodontidae; genus Desmognathus; species Desmognathus catahoula. Next base: position 13,861 of record JAVHNH010000028.1, read on the forward strand.
GTCACCTGGTGACTACATATATCTCGTAACTTGCACCTGCATAGTTACAGGTGAACATGGGAGCACCTTGATATAAAATTGAGTGCGGGCTGCATTTGTCTCACTTGTGTGAGTTGTTGTGTCTAGAATTGAACTAGTAGCCTACGCACCAGCAAAAGATATAAACTTTACTTTGATAAGTACTGTGTTCAGTATTTGGGTGTGTTTCAGATATTTATTCTTTGTTGTTAAATCACATTGAGTAAATTGAGTATATATAATCATGTCATTTGAAGAATTGGCAGCGCAGACCGACCGATGTGCCTCCACATTGGAATACACTGCTGAGGCAGCAGAAAACATTCTTGCACAATTACAAGAAAGTGCACTTTTTTTAACCAGAAATGAACATAAGCA
>JAVHNH010000029.1:0-14245 GCA_034783935.1 Desmognathus catahoula
TCAAGTACTCCTACGACCTCCCAACCATTGATTTCAGCCTTTACAGTCAAATCTGCATCAAAAAATGCGGCATTAATCTCTAGCATTTCCCCAGGACTTGCACATGCTGCACAAGTCTATGTCAATGCTGATCCGGCGGTTCTGATTCCAGAGGGTTCTAACGTGTTAGACCTTCCATTATTTGATTTGGAGCCAGCTGCTCCCTTGTGCGAAAATGGCCTTGATCAAATTGACCTCACTCAAAATGAGGAACACCCTTGTTCCACCGCACATAACACGCTTCCTTCCTTGGTTGATCTATCGGTGGCATCGTTGGATGAAATTTTAGACCATTCGCTGACAGAGGATGTGGAGGCTCTCGACCATCAGCATCATGAGCTAACAACTCCCTCCCTTCCATTGTCTGCTTCCTCTCCTTCTATTGCCATAAATGAGTCTCCTTTGGTGAAAACTCCCGTGCAGGATCAGGAGACTTTGAAACTTGAAGTAATAGAGAGGATGGCTCAGTTTCTTGCCTCCCTTACTTCGGTTATGGAAAAACAGAAAGTAACGATTGATAAAATGAATAACGTTGTAGAGGAACAGAAGATAACCATCGACAATATAAATAAAAAAATGGAAGACTATCAGGTGCTGAACAATAAAAACTTTGCACAAATGAGGGCCGGGTTTGTATCCGTGGAGAAGCTATCTAACAGTACTGACAAGAAAGTCGATCTCATCATTGCTAACCAAAAAAACGATCATGGCTCAATTGTTCAAACTCTAAAAGAAACCCAAAAAGTTCATCAGATGCTATCGAAGATGGAAGCTAGGGTAAATTCAATTCTGCCTAAACCTCATGTTATAGCACCTTCTACCACCCAAGTGGAGGCTAGGATCTTGTCCAATGCGACCTCTCCATCAACCTCTTATTCATCTACGGTTCAGTCTAAGTCCTTGATTGCACCACTAGCTCTGAATCCTACTGCTCCATCTTTTGTACCTGATTCTGCTCCTCTCTGTGCAACAAATAACCCTATGACCTCAGATGTTTCTAGTCCTGTATTGATTAACTCTCCAACTCTGAACAGTTCAACCATTTTCTGTTTCCTTCCAATTTTTTGGAAGGAGGACGATTATGAGCACCGATCTTTTAACATTTGTAGATTGCTGAACATCTGTGCTTTACACCCGGCCCTGAGGAATATCTCTAAGAGTGACATAAGAATGTTTCGCTATATAGATCAAGGGGACGGCTCTGTGATGTCTCGTATTTCATTTTCAAGCTCATTTGTAGGAGACATGATCTGGAAAGAACGTGAATTCTTCCTTAGTAAAGGTCTAGATGTCTCCCGTGCCAGCTATTCACATGCTCTGGCAGTTCCCACTTCATCAAATGCTCAATCACAATCACCATCTGCCTCACAAGTGCCTATTCGACCTTTAGGTACTCCAAAAAGGAAAATTGGAGAGAGTAATCTTGCTCAAGCTTCTGGCCTGACCAAAAAAAAATCGGCTTGAATCTTCATCTGGCCTCCCCTCATCAACAGAGGGCCAATATGTCAATGGCCAATTCCTTTCTGATGAAAGTTTCCTGGAAGAGGCTTTCAATTTAACGCCCTCTCTTTGACATTCTCCCCTCCAATCACCAGGGTTGCTCATGGAACTGTTCGGGCACCTCCTCTATTCGTGACCCTGAAATTCTACACCTAATGGATAGCTGCACTTTCATCCTGCTCCAAGAGACTTGGACATTAAACGAAATGGTGGTTGATGGCTTTACATGTCTTTGCCAACATGCCACCCCTTCAACTATGGGGCACAATAAGGGCGGGGTGGCTATCCTTATTAATATAAAAGCTGATTGGATCCCAGTACAAGTCTGGGCAGATATTCCCGGCCTACTGTGTGCGCGAATTAAACTTCCTGATAGAGATAATGTTGTTTTTAAACACTTGTTACTATTAAATGTGTATCTTCGTCCGGCTTTGCTTTTTTCAGGCAAAGACTTTAGATTACTTGGATTGTTAGACAATTTGTTAAAGGATATTCGAGCTATGTATCCTAATGATGCTCTACTGTGTGGGGGGATTTTAATTCTAGTATTATTCATCCTGCACTTTTCTGTGAGTGGGAAGCTCTATATCCACACATTCCATCATTTGTAACTAAAGTTGATGTCCCTCTTACCACTTGGGAACCTCATGTGAAGAAATTGAGAGACATCATTACTTTTCACAATTTGACAGTGCTTAATTCCAGACTTCCCGGCCAATCATGTAACGACCCTACCTTTAAACGGGGAACTCAAACTTCGACTATCGATTACTTTTTGATTGCGACCCCTTATTTTTCCATATGCTCTGAATTAACTTATCAATGGAATGATAAGAGCGATCATGCTATGCTCTTTCTGGTATTAATACTGTCAAATAAATCTCAACAAGAGTTTGAAAGAGCTTCTCAAGTCATCGTAAGGAACAGAGTGAGAGTGACATTTCCTGATGCAGTGGCTTGTAGTTTTAACTCTTTGTTGATGGATTTGATCGAGCTCTCTCCTGACCACTCTACAGACGTGCTTAATTTTTATGAAGTCTGTATTTTGAATGCTCGTAACCACCTAGAAAGAGTATATTCCTCTAATGGTCACTATGTTAATGAAAATGTAGTCTCTCCCCAATGGTTTGATGGAGACTGTAGACGCCTTCGCAAGCAACTCTGGCGTTTTTCTCTTAGTATTCAACCTGGAGACCGTGAGGGATCTAGTGCTTTGAAAGCACTGTGTAATGAATATCGCTCGGTGTTGAGAGCCAAGAAACGCTCTTTCAATTCCAAAACGTCTGATCAACTGTTAGGGGCTTTACTTTCTAAAGATGCTAAGTTGTTTTGGCAGGATCTAAATAAGATACTTGCCCCTTCTAACCGATCCTCCCCTAATGCGAATGTGCCATTATCCTTGTGGATTTCTTATATTTTCGCGTTATACAATCGTAAGCAGGGGGATGTGGAAGCTTGGGTCCCTCCAAACACCACCTGGAAAATCGCTTTTGATCACAATCAAGTGAGTAAAGTGATTATGAACCTAAAGGCTTCTAGTGCGGCTGGCCCTGACAAACTCCATGCCTTGTGCTTTAAACCATGGCCAACAGAATGGGCCCAGATATTGACTCCAATTTGTAACCTTAGCTATCAGTTTTCTATCATCCCGGAATCTTGGAGAGGCTCACTACTTTTTCCATTATTTAAAAAAGGCAGTAGAAATAGTCCATCTAACTATCGCCTTCTTGCCCTCCTAGATATACCGGGTAAGGTCTTTGCCAAACTTTTGCTGACAGAACTTCTGGAATGGTGTGAGTCTTTAAATCTGCTTCCTCGTTTCCAGACTGGTTTCAGAAAAGGTTACTCAACCTCTGATAATCTTCTGACGCTAGATCTACTAATAGAGAAATATACTATCCACAAAAAATACCAGCTTCACCTGGGATTCATAGACTTCGAAAAAGCGTTTGATAGTGTCCCTCGGAATTTCCTTTGGAATAAGCTTTTAAAGATGGGAATTCCTTTTTCCTGGGTCAGTGACCACTGTTACCTTATTACAGAGTCTGTGTGAGGCAAGTTTTTACTCACTCCTTGGTTAAAGCAATCCAATTACTATACAGTGACACCTGGGTCCAGATCCGATGGGGAAAGGAAGATCAGCTTTCCAAGAAGATTCCCACCAGTTCAGGGCTGAAACAAGGCTGCATCTTGGCACCGATATTATTCAATCTATATATATCGGACCTTGATGTGGCCTTGATTTCAGTGGATTCCATCCCTCCAAAGATGGGTAACGCACAGATTCAGCTGCTTGCGTATGCAGATGACTTAGTCATCATTGATCTAACGCTAGCAGGCTTAAAGGCAGCTCTCATCAAGTTAGTTGAGTATGCCTCTATTTCCGGGCTAATTATTAATTATCGGAAATCTAAAATCCTGTCTGTAGGAAAGCGGTCGACGCTTTCTTCGATCTATTTATCGCCAGGCACCTTTGAAGCAGTAAGATCTTATGACTATCTAGGCATCACTATTAACAGCAAGGGATCTTGGGAGACACATATAGAACGACTCAGCACCAGAAACAAATGTCTAACTTGGTCCATTAATGCCCTGAAGAAATCCATAACTTGTCCATCAGTCCATCCTTTTCTTGAAATCTACCGCGCCAAGTGGCAGGGAATTATGCTGTATAGTTGCGAGGTTTGGGGACCTAGACACATCAACACAGCAAAAAAATGGGAGTCTTACTATTGGCGTACAGTACTTGGTTTACCAGTTTGTACTCCTATGGAAGCACTCAATATAGAGCTCAATATCCCCCCATTAGCTGCCACAATCTCCCATAGGTTTGTTGGTTTGATTTCTAAGATTGCAAGAGAAAATGTCAACTCTTATGCTTTCCAATGCCTTCAGGAATCCCTAATTAGTTCTTATAGGTTCCACTGGCTTAGTTTTTTAGGCTCATTATTTAAGAGTCTCTCTTGATATTTCCTGTAGATCTGATTTGATAGAACTTGCTGAATCTCTGCCCCTTGTGTATAAAGAGAATCAATTTGCACTATTATTCTATCTGTTTAGCTCATTGCAAAGCCCTTTCCACTTTAAAAGAATTTGTAAGGGCTAAATCTCATGCAATAATGGAACCTTATTTAACTATATGTCAATCCAAAATTGTTTTCCATGTGTTATTGTCGATTTAGACTGGGGCTTCTTCCAACACAATGTTATGTGGCCTCAAAAGCGAAGTTGGGTAAAGATGCCAAACTGTCTCATCTGTATGACCAAAAATGATGATATAGAGCACTTAACTTGTGTCTGCCCTTTAGTCCATGATTTACATATTTTGTGGCTTAAAAAATATCAATTTGGACAGGATTCTTGGAATTTTATTGCTATGTTGAATGAAAATGTTTACAGTGAGATTGTTCGCATTTATGTGTTTTTAAAACTTGCATTTGAAGCTACATGCTGGAAATTATTTGAATTTTAACTTTAGTACTCATTATTTGTAGTTGTATATGGTTGTTATTTTGATCTTGTATAAGCTGAAATGCCGAATAAAGATCTATTTACAACTCAACTACGCAGACGACACCCAGTTTATTCTACCCCTGACTGGGAACCACGCTGCGGACTCCCTCTATATCAATAAGGTCTACAATGTTGTGCAGGGTTGGATGGCTCATAACGGTCTTGCATTGAACGATTCCAAGACCGAGCTCCTAATTGTTGGCACCAGGCAGCGACTGGATAAACTTCCGGCTGAGTACTCCTCCTTTACCATCGCTGGCTGCTGCATCCCAGTGTTGCACAAGGTCAAAACCTTGGGAATGGTCCTGGACTCGACACTGTCTATGTCTGCCCAGACCAGTGCTATTATCTCTGCCTCCTCTTATTATATCAAGCTCCTTTGCCAACTTAGACCATTTCTCTCCCAGGCAAACTGTGCCATCCTGGCCAGGGCTATCATAGGAGCCAAAATCGATTATTGTAGTAGCCTTCTACATGGATCTTCTAAATCCAACTTGGGCAGACTCCAGACACTTCAAAATAGCGCTGTCAGAGTCGTATGCCATCTAAAGCGCAGAGACCACGTCTCTGAGGCCAGGCGTAGCCTTCACTGGCTTCCGGTCAAAGAACGCATCGCCTTCAGGACGATGACGATCATCCATAAATGCGTCTTTGGTAGCGCCCCTGTCTATCTTAAGGCCCGTCTGTCCCCCAAAGCTTGTCCAAGATTACTAAGATCTAACAATCTACAGCTTCTCTCGACCTCCCGTGTTAAGCTGGCCAACGCGGGTGGGATGTCCTTCGATTCTCTGGCTCCCCGCCTTTGGAATTCCTTGCCGCATGACATTCGCTCAACTCCTGAACTAATTACTTTTAAGAGAACTCTGAAGACCTTCCTCTTTACTTAGGCTTCCTCTGGTTTCCTGCCTTCTGTACTCCTCACCACCCCTCCCTCGGGGTTTGTCTTTTTAAATGTTGTTTGTTTTGTCTCTCGTTGCTTGTGCACCATCATGCCTGCGGGCCCTTGGCGCGTTATAAGTTAATAAATAAATAAATAAATTTCAAGGATCTAGACTTTCTAGCAAGCCAGGTTTGTGCCCAAATCCGTATTCTTATTTGATCTTCTTCAATGCGTAACTGTTTTTTTAAAATAAATCAACGGCCAGTCCCTACTTATGTTGAGATTAGTCACAAAATAATATAAGTTGGGAAAGGCCAGCTTTACTCTAGATTAAGGTCTGCAAGATATTTCCAGACACTCTTGAAGACTTGTCTCCTCATATGAATTTCATGATAAAAAGATTATAAGGATAGCAATTGCACTTTGGGGCTCTTACAATGCAAAGTTTGAAATATATTCAAAAATGTAGGGGGATTTTAAATATTGACATCCACCCCAGCAATCAGACATACAATCTGGATGATCAGTGCATTAGTTTTTTTTACTCCTCAAAAATTCTAGGTAGTTGACGCAATATAAATTTGAAACATCGGCCAGTAAATATATTCCCAAGTATTTGATAACCATCATGGTTCATTCAAAGGGTGCTATGAGACGTAATTGTTCACACACATCATTCATAATCGAAATGTTTACAAGCTCTGATTTTTCGATGTTCACTTGAAAAGCCGATACTGTCCCAAAATCATTCAACAAGATTTGCAATGCAGGTATCGATGTCAGGGGATCAGTAATATTAAAGATGATAACATCCACAAACTTTGTCATTTTGATGGTGTCTGGACCAGAGCAGACTCATTAGTTAAATAATAATAATAATAATACCAAGTGCTTATATAGCGCTTCATGTTTGCAGACTTCTAAGTGCTGTATGACAGGTTCTAAAGGTTCTAGATATAAAGCAAACAGCGATATAAAGCAAACAGCGGGGGTGACAAAGGAAACCTCTGCCTCCTGTCCCTGTGGATAAAGAAAGCACTTTGGACAAAAGCACTACAAAAATGCAAATAAAATATAAACAAAAAAGGATTGGATTGTCTGACGATCAATTTATAAAGGCCTTGGAAATAGCAAGGAAATAAAAGATGGGCTAACACCAAATGTGGGCATAGTATATTTCAGAAAAGACCAGTTGACCCCCAGCCTTCTCCACATGCAACGTAAGGAGAAGGCTTATGATATGCTTTTTTCTTAGTTTGTTTATCCTTGAAGACTAAACTCTTACTTGAGGATTCCTAGATATTGCTAGTGCAGAAATAGGAAAAGATACAAAATCCATGAAAACAAGCCACTAAGTGAGGCTCCACCCTGCCTCCACCTACCATAGTAACTTCGACTGAGGAAGCAACAAGCATTCAACACAATCAGTAACCTAAGCGTGACCCCTCCATTCTTACTAGAGATGACAAACATTCATCTCCCGATCATGCTATTAAGCTCTGCTTACTTATTTATATATAAGATTTAAGGGTTATACCCATAACACAAAGGTTGACTCGCTTTCGATCGTAAGGGAGAATCGTTTTGTCTATATGGTCAAAGTTTGTTTTTATGAAACTGTACATTGAAAGAAGGAATGTGAAATTTCAATATTTACTGTAACTATTGGTTATCTCTGTGTGCTTCTGATACTAAGGGAAAATTGTTCTGTTAATATGCTCATGTTAGGATTCTGTCCTGTGCAAATTGAGTATTTGCAGCACCATGGTCTTTCAGGTGACGTTACTCCTGGCAGCCTCGATTGCTACTTGGTATGTGCAGGTACGGTAACCCGGTTATGGGTAGAACCCTGCTGGCGAATCAATGTACACTCTATGGTTACATACGGCCTTGTAATAGGGCCAATACTGGTTTAGTCCCATTACTATGACTATGACGCAATAGCAAGCAAGGAAAAACGTCCGCGTCTTCTTTTTAAGGCAATCAACAAGCGGACTTCGCCTTTGTGATTCTCTTCACGGATGCTGACTTCGGATGCTCTTTTGACCCGGACTGGTTTGACTCTCCATTTGGTTTGCCCTTTTGTACTTCATATCTTGTTCTGTGCACATTGACATCTGGCTCTGTTTATTGACCTGCTTAGTAACCCTCTGTCCTTGTACTTGATACGAATGGTATACCTGACCTCCGCTTGTTTCTGGATTCGGCTTGTCTTGCCCTTTTGTCTTTGGTAACTGCTCGTGAGGTTTGTGTAACTGATTGCCTTTGCCTCTGGCCCTTACACGATAGGGCACCATTTACTGTGCACTTGCCCAGTACGGTCTTGCCCAACTACCGTACATTGATGAACACGTACTACGTTCTCCTATTTCCTACAGTAGCACCCAGTAGGCGCAGCAGGGGGTTCTATATGGGGAGCATATCCCAGAGTTGCAATCTTTAACATATTGTACATACTACACATACTTTGCACCTGAAATACACAAAGGAACAGGAAAGCGATATTAAGTACCAGACTGACAAGGTTCCACGCTGGTCCTTGTGGACCCCCTTTTTCTCCTTCTACTAGTGTTACTGGTTGCGGGGGTAAGAGGGAAACCCAACTTTCATCACTTTCTTTGGACACCTTCGAAGTCCAACAGCTCGAGGTTCCATGAAATCTTTTTAGAGGGAATATGAAAATCTAACCAACTTCAAATTTGTGTTAAATGTGTGTGTTTTGGCAAAAAAGAGCATCTTGTTATGACTGAGACATGTCTAATAAAGATTACTTAAAATTAAGCAGAGCAAGGAAATCTGAACTCAGAGTAGGATACAGCAACTCGAACTGAGGTCCAATATCAAAATCAAAATATTGTTAAAAATGTATGGCCCAGCGCATTTGCCACTCAAGAACTGTCACACAGAACAGCCCCTAACAAAATAAAACAAGATATACGACCTTGTCACTTTGTCCTTCTTTGGCTCTTGAAGCGAGATGAATGTCTGGTTTGTTGTATCATGAAGCTAGTAAATTAAGCATCACACTATCGGAAGCTGTTAGGATTCCATCACGTCCGACCCGATTACTGGCCGCCCTTTGGGCCTTTAGTCAATGATACAATTGGCAACCCAGATTGCAACGTGGACTATGCCGGTAAGGTAGCCCAGTTACAGGTACAACCCTTCTGGCAAGTAAATTACGTGCTATGTGTACAAATCAACTGGCAACATGGCCGCGCATAGTCCAATCCACTTTCTATGCTCATGACAAAGTTCCTTATAAGGAAGACACAGAAGTCAATTCCCCACTTACTTTCAACAAGCAGATTTCGACTTCGTACTTTCTTCGTGGATGCTGACTTTGAGTGCTGTTCTGGACCCGGACTGGTTTAACTGTTCTTTTGGTTTGCCCTTCTGTACCATTGACTCTGTTTTATGCATATTTGACCTTTGGCTTTGCTTGCTGACCTGCTTGTGTCTTGCCCTTCTGTCTCAGTACCTGATCCGACTGGTTAACCTGACAATAGACGTGTTTATGGTTTTGGCTTTGTCTTGCCCTCCTTCTGTGGTATCGGATCATTTGGTATTTGGAAAACTTGCCGGTGTAACGGATTGCATCTGCCTCTGGCCCTTACAGCATTGTGCGCTACCAAGAGCATGCTCATTATTTACGGTCCTACTATTCTGCCGTATACTAGAGAACAGTGTCTCCATTCTCTAAACTCTACAGTTGCACCTGGTAGGGGCAGCAGGGGGGTTCTATTTGGTGAGCATAGTTCCAAATTGCATTCTGTAATAAATTGTATGCTAACAGACAGTGGGGTAATTATTTCTTTTTTCTCTATTGTGTATTTCAGGTGCAGACTGACAAGTTTCCACGCCGGTCCTTGTGGACCCCCTTTTTCTCCTTCTTCTAGTAGTACTGGTGGAGGGGGTAAGAGGGAATTCCAACTTTCATCATTTCCTTCTGACTCATCAGAAGTCTAACAGAAGCACGGTGTAATAATTAAGCACCATTTAAAGACCTATAGGTGGTACCTGACATATGAGGGCAGCACATGGGCATACATTAGCAACAGTATGATGTAGTTTTATTTTCCAACAACACACTTATTCCTCACATCAGAATGAACCATCAAGGTGTTATTTTGAACAATTTACATTACTTTTTTAAAAAAACAACTTTATTGAAAGATACAAAAGTTAAAATAGACCAACAGCATTAGTTAGTAGCAACATCTTACACATCAGGGATATGCACAAAACACATCTAAAAAGTCTTTACAATAATTTAAGTAATGGACCGACATGGGCTGCCCTTGCTTTCACCAAAGTAAGGACGGAGAGCCATTGCTCTGTTCTTCGGTGGGGGAAGCTATACAGTCTTCCTATTGCAATGAACATCACTTTATAAAATTAGGTCGACAATTGTTTTGGCTCTTAGCGAATTTACTGAGCCTTCTTAGGGACAGATTGATTGTTTTCATTGGGTTGATTAAAACCACGTCAATCGTTTCTGTGCAAGATCAAATGCCACCAATGGTGGTCTCCAAGCAAGATCAGGCAAAGTCAACATTCAATCAGTGAGTGAGAAAAAATGTCCCTTAAAAGCAGGCGGGAATCAATTCTGTTGGAGAATATAAAGAAACCCCCTTGAGTAAGGTTACAAAAATGATCGACTCCGTTAGAAGGGTGACATACCGCCCTTCGCACAGATTCGATTATTTTTGTATGCATCCCCTTCCTTCAATTCTGTAAAATTAAAAAGGCGTGCCTTACGGATGCTCCTAGTACACGACATTTCTGAGTCCTGACCCCTGCCTTCCATTGGACAATGTATTCCAGGCGACAATTCAGGTGGAAGCAGTTTTGCTCTTTGTAACTCTGCCTGCACAAAGGTTTGGGGGTAGAGCAGTAGAGCTAAGGGTTCGAGGCAGATGCTGTTTATGCTGAAATAAGAAATGTTACTGAACACCTGCTTGTGGTTGCTTGGTTCATTGAAGAGGGGGCTGTGCGGCAGCCGGCTACTGGCTAAGCCTACCACCGAAGGCAGCTTGCACAGTACAACACCAGCATCACAAGTTGCCCCTGTTGAGAGACGAAATAATTGTGAAAATTAAAGCGTGCCAATTTATAAAAATGGAAATAAAAAAATCTATGGCACCGCCTGGAAATTCCACACTTTGGGGCAGTGTGTTAGCTGTAGAAAATGTGATGCAACTCTCCGAGGGCTGCTTACACGTAGAGAGATGGAGTGCATTCGATCTGCATATGTGTAGGGGGCACAGCACCTCCCACCCTCTCCCAAGGCTGCCTGGCTTCAATTAAGTGCTGCATTGTCTCACAGCTCTGTGACCAGGGAGGTTCTCCAAGCTGCACAGCAGGGCTGCAGTCACCCACACTATTACAGTACTTAGCATTTCCACTGTAAAGTTCCTGTGTACTTGAGGGCCTTAAAGTGTCTATCATCGCCAGGCACAGTGTTGCACCTGTTCAAAACGTTGAGAGCCACCAGTGCCTACCACAGAAGAATATATCCCCCCCATTGCAAAGTAGATCTGAAACAAATGTCATGTAACTGCTGAGTGGGTAAAAACTTGCCTCACACAGACTCTGTAATAAGGTAACAGTGGTCACTGACCCGGAAAATATTCATCGCCTGTGGACCATGGCAGAGCAGGGCGTCCTCCGCCAAGCCAGCCAATGAGCTCCTGCCTGAGCCCACACATTCTCAACGAGATGTCTAAAAATAGCTTTTCAGCAGCCCCCAAGCGAATAAAGGCATTCATCATATAGTGCAAACTGGCGCGTTATTTGTAGAGACGTGATTGGAAGGGGAGTCCCGACGCTGGGAGACGTCATTGGAAAGGGCAATCCCTGCGCCGCCCCTTTCACTGGACTAGATCGATGCAGAGCATATCGAATAAGGCTCGAGACAACACCCCTTCCAAAAAGACTCCAGAGATTGGCGCCTTTGTTTGACAGGGATGGACCTCACCGTCTGATTTAACTGTGTCATGTCTGTTCTCAGAATGGCAAAGGAAATCAGCAGTTTAAAATGTCAAACTTCGCAATGTGCATGAAATCAATATGAATGATCGCCACATTATGGCGATAACGGCACTCCAGGAAATATGCTGCTGGGCCGCTAGGCAACACTTCTCAGGTGGCCTTTGGCCGCGAGCCATCACAAACAGTCAAGGTGTGCTTTAATGTTTGCTAACGCGCTCCCCGATGGGCCTTAATGCGCAGTTGATGCCTGCTCGGGGATTGTTGAAAAGCCATCGTGCTGTATCAGCAATATGTGTGTGATTTATATGGCACACTTCACAAGGGCAAGTGTGGAATCAGAGGACCCAATTCCCAGCGAATACCTCTAGGCCGGTAGTTTCGTTCCAGAAAAGAACAGTCAGGTGTTCCCAATTTCAGCACACCTGATTCCTGGGAATAGAGCCGTGGAAAAAAACAAACGGAATCGGTACCATGTGACAAACAATTCTTAAAATGGCATCAGACAAGCCAGGAAAGTCCAATGTGGGTACAATATTAGAAGCTGAATCAGAGAGCTGAGTCCCACAGTGGGCTAAGAGGGAGCCCCCTCAATTGTAGCTCTATTACTTCCTGGAAGTCTCGTCGATTGCCATTTTAAGAATTGTTTGTCACCTCTTACACCATTCGCGCCGCCGTATTTGCTGTGAACACACTTCACATTTTAACTTTGATTATTGCTTGCAACCAAATTGTTTGCCAAGTACCTTCTGATGTCCATACGAGTAGTTCGCCCAACCCAAGACTTTACCAATCTCAAAGTGTCACCGCTGACTTTCTGAAACTGTAAAATGCTAATACACTACTCTTTGGACACTCAAAATTTGTTGTAAGAGGCTTTGTGTGTCCTCCCTTTGTTTCTTCCATGTGTTTTATGTATGCCCACCCTTTCTGTTCTTTTGTCTTATACAACCGTAAGTAACCTTAGTTAACAAAGGTGCAATATGGTGTGACTTATCTACACCTCATTAGAACCAGTCTTCTCTGTGCCATTCACGGCTTATGAATTTATGGTACCGATTCCGTTTGTTTTTTTCACGGTAGTTTCGTTCCAGCCCACCAGCAATACCCACAGGACTTATTTTGCTCTATGCACCCGGCACGTTCTGCAGGTGTGTTTAGCGTTTGTGGATTATGCAGCACTCGAGAAATGTCCACAAGGAGTCGTTACACAACTGGCCTGCTGAACGGATTCTGAAATACTAATAGAAAAAAGTACATGGCCAACTGGGTTGGCAGCACCATTGACCACAGGGGTGGGGGCTGGCCCCTTGGTTCAACTAGTTCGAAGGCGGGTGGTGGGAGGTAATGTCAAATTAGAGGGGGAGGTAATGTAGAGCCTTACGTCCACAGTCAATTATTAATACAAATTATTGTGCTAAGGGGATGCAAAGGTACTGCATATCAGAAGCATTTATTCTTTTCCTGCATTATTGCAATAACTACAACTCAGGTTCCAAATGGGCTAAATGTAATCTTCATAGATTTCAAGGGTGTGGGGAAGGGTGGGTGCTGAAACCCCATGTTACAGTGCCCTTCACACTACTTTCGGCCAGCAGGGGGCGCTAGCCCTGCCATCTGAAAAGGGGGTGCGTGTGGTGCTTAACACCTCAGGCGCCCTCTACCTACATTAGGGAGACCCCTGGGGGGTTTCCCGCAGTAGGGGTCAACAAGGGAGAGGCGCCGGCGCCGGACATTTTAAAAATGCACAAGCGGCGCTTTTAAGCGCCGCCGTGCTAAAACAATACTTGTCTGGGTGTTGGTGCGGTGAGCGCCAACACCCTAAACGTACCTGATGTTGTTGGTTATCTCGGGGGGAGGTTACAGAGCCTCTGTACCTCCCCCACTATATCCTCCTGTTACAGGAAGTAGGGAATAGCCAATGACTGAGAACTGTTCCCAACTTCCTGATTTTGGCCAGATGGGAGGAGTCCTAGAGCTGCCTGACTGATTGGCTCCCCTATAAAGGAGCCAATCTGGTACCAGGTCAGCGTCTGAACACTTTGTCTCATGGAGTGTTCAACTGGGCGCTGGAGGTACCCCCTTCTGCTGTCAAACCCTTCCGAGGCATAGCTCTGCCGTGCTTCGGCCCCAATTGGGAGTGTATGCCTGCACTACCCTTCTGTTTGTTTAATGTTTGTCTTGTGTTGTGTTCCTGTTCTCCCCCTTAGGGGAGAGTTGTAGACAGCAGTCCTAGGTTCAACGTCAGGCTCCTCAAAGAGATAGGTAAGTGGGGAGCTGGTTCTTAGTCCGGGGGTTCTGTCCTGGGTTAGAGGGGAGGTG
>JAVHNH010000030.1:0-12255 GCA_034783935.1 Desmognathus catahoula
CCTGCAGAAGCCATGATGGCGCTCCCCAAGCAGAGGCCTGCCGGCCCAGGTACCCTGCCGGGCAAAAGAGCCTACACCACGGCGCCCGATCTCGAAGACCTAAAGTAATAAGTTCTTAATCAGTCGAAATACGTCGAATGACGCTCTAAATACTCAAGATTTTTTCCTAAAAAGCAAATGAAAAAATGAAAAACAGAGCGATGTGGGTTCCCTGCTTCCCAAACACTCGGAATGAAAAAACTGAAGTACAGTAGTCCGCGCAACTGGAGGGCACGTGCCGTGGTGGGCAGGTACTGTATCCCTTAAAGAGGCACACACACACACACACACACACACACGAGCACACCATTGCGCAAGGTGCATTTTAAAATGTTGATTTTAAAAGTTTCCGAGGGTTCTCGGCCTGGGCACGGGGGATATTCATAAGTAATGGGAATTTATAAATGACACATGCTGGTGATCCATATTTCCCAGGTCCTAAACTTATAAACCAAGCATACCCTCCCTTGGTGACCACACTTCCTTAATTTTCTAATTTAGCGAACAGTTAATGCCAATGCATGGCCCACTAGGGGATATCACTTCCTGACTTCTACATTGGTACCCTTCAATCATTAAGATACTTGTGGCCCAAGTTTCCTGGAATAATATCACATCACCAAAATTAACTTATGTTTGAATCTTTACATCTGACCCTTTATTTAGATACCCTGCACAATTTCAGTATACCAGTTTAATGCACTCATGTTAGAATCCTCAGAACTGAACGTTTCACAGAAAGATAGCTTCACATATTCTGATTCCTCATCCCCTGATTCCCCCATTCTTCCACCTTTGCCTAATGGCAAAGGTGGAAGGAGACAACAAGCCAGCCAAAGATCTCTATCAGACATTGCTTTATTATATATTTGCTTTGTATCAGTTTTATGTTTAGTTTAGTTTAGTTTAATTGATTTATGATGGTGCACTCCACCCATGGGTCTCGGTACACCTCGAAACCAGAACCAAACAAGAGGAAGAATAACGTCAAAACCATGTAAACCAACCTATGTAAGTATTAAAAGACGGGAAGTCAAGTGACATCAAACAAATGGGTTTTTAACGCTTTTTTAAAGGCGTCTCTGGAAGGGATGTTCCGGATATGAAGGGGTATTTGGTTCCAGAGCCTCGGAGCAAGTGAATAAAAAGCTCTGCCCCCGAAACTTTCCAACTTGTAACGTGGAACCTCCAATAGTTGCTCGGAGACAGAGCGGAGTGCTCTTTGATACTGAACTGGTTTAATACATTTCTCAAGGTACACCGGTGCCCCGCCTTTAACACAGTTATACGTGATAGAGGCCAATTTATGTGCAATACGCTGTTTCACTGGTAGCCAGTGCAATCTCCTTCTGGCTGGTGTAACATGCTCAGTTCTGGCAGTGCCGGATACCATGCGCACAGCATTGTTCTGGATGACCTGTAGAACAGAGATCACCCTGGCATCAGCACCCGCCAGAAGGCTGTTGCAGTAGTCCAACCTTGAGTGTACGAGTGCTCCCGTAGCTCGGGCCAAGTTTTTAGTGGACAAGTATGGTTTTATTTGGTTCAACAGCTTAATAACGTATGCACAGCCAGATTTTAGATGAAGGGCATGTTTATTCATGTTTAAATTGGCATCCAGGTAGATGCCCAGAGTTTTTACACTTTTAGCCACTTCAATATTGCAGCCCTCGATGGAAAAGAATTTATAATCCTCGGAGAGTTTTGAAAGCTTTTGATGGGAGCCCAAGATCAGGATCTCTGTCTTCTCGCCATTTAGGGCGAGTTGATTCAACGCCATCCAATGTTGTATGACCCCGTAGATCGATTGTACCTTCTCCGTATTCCTAGCATAGTCCCCAGTCAGTGGCACGAAGAGCTGGGTATCGTCGGCGTAGTTGGTGAAACCCACGCCGAGCGACCCCAGCTCATCAAAAAGAGGACGCATGTAAAGATTGAAGAGTGTAGGGGATATACAAGCCCCCTGAGGTACTCCTCTAGTCAGAATAGTAGGAACCGCTGAAGCTGAGCCAAGCACGACTCGTGTGGCGCGGTTATTCAAAAAAGAAGCCACCCAGCGAGCCGCTTCCTCCGAGAATGCACATACCTCCTTCAACCTCGAGATGAGTAGGCTGTGGCTCACGAGGTCAAAAGCTGCACTAAGGTCCAGGAGAAGCAACAGGACGGGACGGCCATTGTCAATAATCTGAGAGAGATTATTTTTTAGATCAAGGAGTGCCGTCTCCGTGCCATGTGCTCTCCTGAATCCTGACTGTCCCTGGTGCAGTAGATTAAATGTTTCCAGAAAATCGAGTATTTGGAGATAGGCCACTCTGTCTAAAATCTTCAAGAGAAAGGAGACATTAGTCACAGGTCTGTAGTTAAGGGGGGAATTAGGGTCCAAGGAGGTTTTTTTTAGTAAAGGTGTAATAATCGAGCTCTTTAAACATTGAGGCACGCTAGATTCTGAGAAGGAGTCATTTATCAAGCGGGTGATCAAGGGTGCGAGGGCCGGGAGAGAATTCTGGATGAGGGTGGCTGTGAAAACATCATCCTTGAAGGATGTCGGCTTCATGGCCCTGACGATTTTGATGACCTCTTCTTCTGAGACCTTTGTGAATTTGAATTTAGGTATCTGCGATGTGTTATGGTTAGCAGTGTCCTCTCTGAATGAGGAGTGAGTAGGCTGTAGGAGGGACAGTTTGTTCCTGATTTTCTCCATGTGACCTTCCACCTTATCAAAAAGAGCATTCTGGACATTCTGGCACCACTCGTCATCAACTGCGAGAGATGAGGTTACCACTTGTTTGCCCTCCAACTCCTTAATGATATGTTGTACAATGCCAACTTAAAAAAAAAAATCCGCTCGGCTCCAAACTAGCTTGGCACTCTCATATGAGTTGACATTTTATTGAGTTTTGAATTGTTGGCACATAAGGAGAAAAAGGCACCCCTGTTGAATTAGTTTTTTAAATGTATTTATTAGCTGAAAGAATATCGGCGTAGGGAACAATTCATTATTCTTTATTTCTGGTTGTACATCTTTTACCCCAGTATTGCTTTTGACTATTTCAGTCAAATTAGGGGCATGATTCTTAACCTTTATAGCCTTCTTTCTCCTCCCATCTTTTTCTTGTTTATCTTTACTTCTAATACTTACAAAAGGGTTTACTATTGTTCCTCCCATTGTCCTTCTAGGGCATTTCTCCATTTTTCCCCTGTGTCGTTGCAATATGTTTGATTTTTTTTAACACTTTTTTTTCGCCACTCTTTTGCCCCGGAGTCCCAGCTGAATATTTTTTTCTTATTATTTGTTTGTTGATTATAGTTACTTTCAATTCTAATTGACATAAAAAAGTCAAATATTGGGAATCCTGCACTTGTGGATGGTTGATCAGCCTCACAGCCTCTAGCTTTTATTACACTAGTTTCCTGCACTTTCGGTATAGTTTTTTCAGTTCCTGAAGTTTCATCTTCTTTATTAATCTTTAATTTACTACATAGCCTCTGTACAGTCTTTAAACTTTGAGAACAAGTTTCCTGATTAACTTTATTCATATCATGTAGTAAATTAATATTATCCTGAATTTTATCACTCTTCTCTCCACTTTGACACATCTGTTTAGCCAGGTTGATTTCTCTCACCAAACAGCCAACCTAGACATTGGCTCAAGGCCGCACTAAATGGGTAATGGGTTATGCCTACTGTATACTGAACAAACACATTCAATTATAACCCGCACATTTTATAGTACATAATATATTTCCAAAGACAGTCATATATATTTGAATAATGAGTCCAAAATATTTCATATGTTGAATAGTGGTTTATTTCATTCCATCGCTGTAAAAAAAATATTGTCCTTAGCATATCCATTATCCAACCCTGTGTGTAAGAGTAAATCAAAAGAGCTAACAGCTATTTTCTCACTATCTAATATTTTCTGAGTTAACTGGGCAACTGATACATCAACAGCTTTGGCAATTTGCTTCATTTTAACAGAGATCTTTCTCAGCTCCAAAAAGGAGCATAAGTGGGTCAACCGGTTCCATATTGTGCAGTGTCACAGGCTGCAGTGTACCGCTCACTGCATCATCCTGCACTTGACTTCTATCCAAATCCTCCCTCCTTTTCACTATCCGTACTTTCAGTATTTATTCCCAACTCACAAATACCAGTTTGAATAGTGGGGGTTGCGGGATCGTTACAGCTGGAGCTATTTCATGAAGCTCAATTATGATGGAAAAGAAGATGGATCGTGGCGAGTTACATCGCAAGTTATTTGGGGAGATATATCCACTCATCATCACTGAGTCAGTAACAGAGCTACTTACATCATTATCCTCCCTTATTCCTAATGGTCAAATCCTCAGTGGCGACTCCATTTCCCATCTATGGGGTTTTAATCAAATAATTAATGAGCCTTGTTTAAATCCAGATAAATCTTTATTTTGGATGGGAGATGTCGCTTGCCTGTCATTATTATGCACTGATTGTAGCTGTATTTGAGTAGTCCTATCTTTTTTTGGGGCCGTAATTACAACAGAGATTAATATAAAAAAGCAAGACCAGTAAGCGTAATTGACAGTAGTCGGTAAATAATTCAATTTCAACAATAAATAAGTTACCGGCCACTACAGCAGAGCCTCAGAGTTGCCAGACTAACAATTAAATAACACATAGCGCATCTATTCGTTGTGAGAGACCCCTTGTCTTTATCCTTGAGTGCAGCTTGTGATCGGTCCATTGTTTGTCATGTGGGCGTAGTCTATCCCACCAGCGTCGGACAGGCAAGTAAGTTTTCTTCAATAATGGCTGAAAAAGCACCAAGTGTCCCTGCAAGCGCCAAAGGCATCACCCTCGTTTGCCAAAAGCGCCTTGGGCACTCGAGCGTCTTCAACACAGTGAGGTAGGCAAGAGTACTGACAGCCAGCAGCAATGCTTGCTCAAATTTGCAATGTTAGCAGCAAAGTTTTAAGCAGCAATGGCAGCAAATCACTAGTCTTGATCCTCGAGTGCAGCTTGTGATTGGTCCACTGCTAGTCAAGTGGGTGTAGTCAGCCCCACCAGTGTCAGGCAATCAGGCAAGTATATTACCATCATTAAAGGCCAAATGCCGCTGCGAGCAGCCAGGGCACTCGAGTGGGTCTTCAACACAGTGAGATAGGTTAGAGTTCTGACAACCAGCAATATCTTCTGCAAATTCGCAATGCTATCAGCAAGGTTTTAAGCAGCAATGATAGCACAGCCTGCAAATCACCAGTCTTTATCCTTGAGTGCAGCTTGTGATTTGTCCACTGCTAGTCAAGTGGGTGTAGTCAGCCCCAACATCGTCTGGCAAGTACGTTTTCTTCAGTAATGGCTGCCAAAGCGCCAAATACCCCTGCGAGCGCTAGGGGCATCACCCTCATTTGCCAAAAACGCCCTGGGCACTCCAGTGTCTTCAAAATAGTGAGGTACGTAAGAATTTTAACAGCCAGCAGCAATTCTTGTGCAAATTCGTAATGCTAGAAACAAAGTTTTAAGCAGCAATTAACAACGCCAAAAGGATTTGGGGTTCATTTACCCACAATTGGTATATGACTCCACATCGTGCTGATCCCCGAGGCACAAAAGGCACCTACAAGGGTTCAATCACCGACATCAAACACTTGCACTTCTTGTAAGGCTTGAACACAGTCTTAGGAGACTGCATTTCAGTCATACAAGATGCAGTTACTTAACAGTAATGCTTTCCGAGGCACTAGGGTCACGTGGAAAAAATGAATCTGAGGAGAGGCTGACAGTTGATTACAGTGTTCAGTTCGGGTCACGAACCCCAGACATAAGGCCGGCTGTCCATCATAGATGTCGCCCTCAATGCAGACAAAAGCGCCATCTGCTGGTCACTGTAGAATATTTATCCAAGGCTGAACTGAGATGGATACCATTTCAAAATAAGAAATCCATTGAACCCTGAATCCATAAGAAATAAACTTTTTTTTGGCTATTGGCTAAGCCATAACACCTTCAAGCATATAAATGAGGAAACACTTGTATAAATAATAAATAACAAGTAACGTTGGTTCTGGTGGCTAGTAGAGGGTTCCCAGAAATCCCATCTTTGAGCCATACTCCAAATGGGGTCAGATCCAGAGAACTTATTCAGCATCTATGGGGTTGAGGATGGTGCAGAAAGACAGCGCCGTCGATGAAAGAACTTTCTTCGACGGCGCTGTCTTTCTGCAGCATCCGTTTTTTTGTGATGGCTTATGCAGACATTTCATAGAAGCACCTAATGACGCCTTCGGCGAAACTAGTCGTGCGAAGTAAATATTGGTGTAACATGAGGCCTTTTTTCACTGTATATACAAACATGAGATCATAAGTGGCAATCTTAATTTGGATCTTGTGAATTCTCTACTTCATGAATAAATATTCCACTGTTATATATCAGGATCATCGTAGGACTGTTCTTCTATTTGGAGGATGTGTGAATAATTTCAGTTCTTGCACTTCAGTTTATGTATAGTTTGCTCTATCACTTTTAATTTACTTTTTTGGAAGTTTTTTCAATGTTACATATTTTTCACTCTTTTTCAATTTCCTTTTCTCCTAAGTTTTTTATATTTTTGTACACATTTTAGAGCATTCTACATACAATTATGTGTACCTCATCTAAAGCTTAAGACTGTTTTTTTAAAAGACGGGAGCCTTTTGGCCCAACCATTGTGTGCGAAGGTGTATCACGGGTTTCGACCGGTGTGGTGTATACTATACCAATAGACAAAGACCACTGTTTTGTTAAGAGTGGCCTGACACAGTGGACCCGTTCAGGTCCCAAAGTGTATTGGCCAAAAAGAGTCCCATACCAAAGGGATGCCCCTAGAGTGGTTCTTTTCCTTGCTGCCAGGCTCTGAGGGAGCCTCGTTAACAGACATTTAAGGTCTGTTTGGTGTGAGAGTGTGCTTGTGCTGCTGTTTTGAGGGAGGACACGGTAATATGGCAAGGAAGCGTGCAAGTTCACTCTTTGGTATCCCAGTAACATCTAGACAGTTTAAGCTGAGGTTCAGTCGCCACACCTTTCAACAATTGGGTAATCAGCATAGGATTCCGCTTTCTCAGTGCTCCCATGCTGCCTGCACAAGTTTGAGTCATAAAAAAACAATGTGGGTTACCATTTTAGGACCACACCTATAGAGGACATAAACCTCGTAGCCCCACAACACCTTCATTAAAGTATCTGCTAAAGAGTTAAAAAAAAAAAAAGGTCATGAAGCTGAGGTTAGTCTGGACAACAAATGGCACTCAGTAAAGGTATGGCTGAAGTTCCTTTAGAGCCCAGACCACTGCCAACACAACCTATCCGCAGCAGATCTTTTAGTAGTAGTAAACTTAATCTTTATTAACCTTTTCGGCTTCAAAGATATACTAAACATACTTTAGCCTATTTACAATTAAAATACAGACTTCAGAACTTCAATAATTTACTAGGCATACATTGGCCTATTTACAATTTAAGGTCCATTCTTCACTGCTAATTTGAGTCTTTCAACATCCATCATGTACAATTTTCAATAACTCCATAATATTACATACATTAAAAAGTTTATAATTATATCCCTCCGGTAAGCTATCAATAAGCAAAGGTAAAAATCCAATTAGCTCTAACTTTCGTTAACAATGGGCAATCATACATCATGTGATTATGGTCATCAACAGACTTATTATCACAGTTACATTTACGTTGTTCTTTGGGGGATCTGTTTCCACGCACCCCAACAGTTAATTTTAGGCAGCATATTCACCCGATATTTTAAATACTTCGCAATTATCCATCGCGAATAGGCCACAGCATCTACTCTTCTATCTTATATTTAATCCGTTTATTTTTCATGTATCTAGCAAGACTACCTAGCAGCAAATCAGTTCTGCTCTCTAGAAAGTGGCTTCGTGGAGACAGACACAAATAGACAAACCCTACCTTCCCTCATACTTTGATTGAGAACAGCACTTATTGCCATACAAGAATCTGTTAATGCATAGAGGGTCTTTTTGTAGCAGGGCTGTGAGCACTGGCTCTCGGAAGAAGAATGCTTTTAGAACCCCAAATGCTTGCTGTCAATGCTTGCTGTCACTCAGGAGTTCAAACGGCTTCCTGAGGTTGTCTCTTCTGAAGCACACTAGTCAGGCTGGGACAAAAATCTGTAGTACCCAGCAGTATCCTGAAAGGTCCCAACATATTTCGGTACAACTGAGATAGCACAAGATTGTATGCCCTCCACCTTCATGTAAAGAGACTTGAGGCAGCACTTGCTAATGCAGTGCCAAAGGTAGTGGACTTCTTTGTGGGGGAACAGACACTTGTACCTTCAATTTTAGACAAGTCTCCTGGTGTCCGGTCACCAATGTGGAGATATGCTGGGGTGCGGCCCTCAGTCTTTGCTAAAGATGTCAATTTCACCCATGCAGGCGAGGACAAAGATTTCCAAAACACTCGGAACCCGATTAATATTTTATATTTCAAAGATTTTACTAGTTTTCAACAGAATTTCATGAAACAGAAAACAATTATCACATATGTCAATCAGCACATGATGGACATCAAAATGCTCCAAGATTAGCCCCCTAACAACCAGCATAAGGTAATTGGTCAGACAACCAGTCCTTTAGTCCACATTCGTTCTGGATAGGCTGAGTTTAGATTCGATCAGTCCAAGTTCATCTGGTATGCTTAAAGGATAAGGGATTCCAGCGTTAACTGTTTAGTTATGTTTGTTATGTGGTATTTGTATAGCCTCCATGCAGCTACAGCTGCCTGTCGGGGCTGCTCATCATCCTGGGAACCTATGCACCTCTAAGGCGGGAACGGGACAAAAAGGCAGGCAAAACCAAAACGGTCATAAACAGTCCACTCATGCATCTAGAACTACTCTGGTAATCTGCTGCGGCCTTATGGGCTAAGGGCCCGTGCAATGATCAGAGTGGGCGGCACAATCTTACAGTCTAATCTTAATGCCAATTGCCGATAATATAATGGGTACTATGCCGGTAAATCCTGCCATACCTAGGGTTAAGGCCAGACAAGTTAGAGCGTAGGCTATTACTATAAGAGGGGACCTTGGCAACATGTAATGCGGTCATAAAACAATCCACTTGCATATCGAGAGTCTATTCTGATACTATGGTGACACAGCCTATGAGTAAGTGGGCCAAGTGCCTGCAATTAATTGGAGTGGCCAGCAATAACTATGAATACTTAACCGTGTGGCACATTACAGCCAGGTATATACTATGTGTTTGTAGAGCACTCAGGTTTGACTTCTCAATGCCCGTTACTAGTGAACATGTTAATAATCTGCTGGAGTCCACATTGGCAGTTTTCCAAAAACATAAAAACTAAAAAAAAAAACAATAACATTAACAAAACCCAGATGCATCAGTGTAAACAGAGACCCCACCCCCACAAGCAGTCTGTACTCAATTAAATCAAACTCCAAGCATTTGGCCCACCCTCCCCAGTACACAGATTAGTGAGTGATATCATGCCCTTCCTTCCTATCGATAGGAGGTGCCAAATACCCCTTTATATTGTTTGGGGAGGGGTATGGACCGATATTACAACGGTAATAGGGAACAAAGGGGGACCAGGTAGCATAGAACCTCCCTACATTGTTCCAGAGGCTCCAAGAGATCTTATCCATGACCAGAAGGTGCCACGGCTTCCTAAACCAAAGGCCTAGGGAGGCAAGATGCTGACTTTTCCAATGTGCCATCAATAAAACTTTCCCAGCTAGTAACTGTTGGATTATGAATGCCCCTCTGGAAAAGTTCAGTGGGAAAAATGTTTGACCAGCCTACCCTGTGGCAGAACCCCCAAGGTCGAGTGACTGAGGGTGGAACTTTCAATGTTTGCACAATTTCTTTCCAGACTTTCACACTTAATGGACATTCCCACCACATTTGCAGAAAATCTCCCACCTTTCCACAGATTTGTTTAATTGCCTAACACCCATTTTATACCATGCTAGGACCACTTTGTGCGCTATGTCTGTTAATTGGGTGCACATAGAGGATTTCTGTGCGTCACCACACCACTTCCTATGTTCTAGCATGACAATATCTCTTTCCCATTCTGCTTGGAGCCTATCTCTTTACAAGTATTGCGTATATTGCCAATATCAGGCTCTTGGTGGACTCTGCTGCTTGTATAACTGTTTCAAAATGCGTTGTTTGTCTGGTGTCCCATTTTTTAATCTCTGGCTGTTGCAGCTAATGCTGCAATTGCATTTATTTAAGGCGGTTTAGTTCCTGTAAGTGGAAGTGCCTTTTACATTTCGCAAATGATTTAATTGTGTCTTTCTGGAACATATCACCTATTATTCTACATCCCTTCTTATACAAGGTAATGTAAATCGGATCTGACAAACCAAGATTAAATTGGGGGTTACCACAAATCAGAGTAAAGGGAGACACCAGGGTGGAGAGTTAAAATTTAAGCATCGTCAAGTCCCATAAGACAAAGAGACTTGTGTACCTCTGTCAATCAACAGGTTTCTATTCCTGTCCCCCTTTCGCAACCATGGTTCATGCCGGCTAACGACATTTCGATCATGACCTATGGCTTCGAGATTTCCAGTCTGGAACAATCCCATAGGGTCAAAGTTGGGAGGCACGATATTAAAGCTGGATGTATGGTACTCCTAAGCCCCACCCTCCCCCAAGGTACCATAGGAAGATCCCCTTTAATCCTTGATCTTTTGAAACCCCAGATAAATGACAATAAATGTGATTGCAGATCCTGTAGCGCTTTCCTCGAAATCACCACCGGCAGGGCTTAGAAGTACTACAAGAGGTGGGGAAGAACTTTCATTTTGTTGATGGTCTTTTCCTTAGAATTGTTCACGTTACTTCCTTCCATTTAAACAGGTCTGCTTTCAAAGTTTGGAATAAGGGCGGGAAGCTGGCATTACAGAGATTAGATACCTTCGGTACCAACCGGATCCCCAAATATTGGAGTTCCGAGCTACTCAATTTAAAGGAGAAGCTGTTCTGCAAGTACAGCAAATCTCTAGAAGGGAGATTTATAGGCATTAGCTCTGATTTAGATATGTTCAGCTTATACCCGGAGACCTGTGAATAAGAATTTACTCCTGCCAAGAGCGCTGGGAACGAGGAGCAGGAATTGGACAGGATAAAGTCATCCGTAAAAAGGCAGATTTTATTCATGTACAACCGGACCATGAGCCTTTCCATCTGTTTGTTGGCCTGAATCATGTTAGCAAGTGGCTCTGCAGCCAGCCCGTATAAGAGACGGGACAGAGGGCAGCCCTGGAAAGAGAGAATTAGACAGTTTCACTGACCAGACTCCTAGCTTCAGGGTCAATATAATAGTTCTGATCAAACCCCTAAACTGTGCACCAGATCCCATGTCCTCCATGACTGCGAATATCAGGCCCCATTCCACTCTATCAAAGGCCTTCTTGCGTCCAAGGGGGGTTCGATGGGGCCAGTGTCTTATGCCCCACTCTAGGGCGTTCTTCCCCACTGCCCCCTCTCTGATCTTGACCCGTGGACAGGCCCGGGGACTGGGGCTTGCCGTCTCCAGAGACGGTGTCACCTCCACGGACGGTGCCCCTTCTCCGTCAGTCTCGTGGCCGGGGACAGGCCAGGGGCTGACGGAGTCCCCGTCATAGATGGGCTCTTTCGTCTACCACCAGGCATGGGCAAAGGAACGTCGCGTCTCGTGGCGACTTCCTCGCCTCCTGCTTATCTTCCCAGCGGGACACGACCATCACCGTGGACCGGGGGTCCGCATGTATTGAGCGGGTCGTTGACGACGGGGACGTATGGGTGGGCCGCGACCCCCCTTCACACGTGTCTAGAGCTCTTTTCTTAGATGGGGGTTCCACAGAATCACCTTCATGTTGAGTATGGGAAGAAGAAGAGGAAGAAGAAGTCTTCTTGCCTTCGTCCGATGTCGTAGAGAAATGTGCCGCTACTCTCATGGCCCTGTCTCTTCTGGTGCCTGTCAAAAACGCTTGGCAGATCCCACAGCCAGTGATCACATGGGCCTCTTCATTGAGGCAGTATATGCACAACTCGTGTGCGTCACCGCAAAAGATCTTGCCCGTCTTGCAGCCCTGACAAGGCCTAAAGAGCGCTCCAGGCAGTTTTGCACCTGCAGAAGCCATGATGGCGCTCCCCAAGCAGAGGCCTGCCGGCCCAGGTACCCTGCCGGGCAAAAGAGCCTACAC
>JAVHNH010000031.1:0-14037 GCA_034783935.1 Desmognathus catahoula
CCAGCTCCGCCCACGGAAGGCGGTCCCTCCATCTACTGCCAAGACATCCACTTTAAAAAAGAGAGCGGCCGGCCGACAGGCGAAGCCGACAGAGTGCGAAGGCACAGAGGAGCAAAGGCTTCCGCCTGTCCGGGCCCCCGGCAGCCTCACCACCTTGGCTGCACCATCTCCATCATTCACGGGGAAGATTGCCCCGGCCTCTGCCCTCACCTCACGGCCAGCACTCAATTCCTCGCCTGATCCCTGCCAAATGCAGCATCTGAAACCTGACTTCAAGATGGCCGACCGGCTTGCAGACCCTGCCGCTTTACCTCTGCCTGGCCCTGTCCACACACAGAGTGATGACTCCAAGATGGCTGCTACGGGGCTGGTGCCTGACTCCACCTACCAGCTCCGCCCACGGAAGGCGGTCCCTCCATCTACTGCCAAGACATCCACTTTAAAAAAGAGAGCGGCCGGCCGACGGGCGAAGCCGACAGAGTGCGAAGGCACAGAGGAGCAAAGGCTTCCGCCTGTCCGGGCCTGTCAGGGTCCTGGAAGGTCCCAGGTCTCTACACCCGTACCAGCTAGCTCCCTCCTTCACCTCAATTACAGTTCAGGTAGGCGCCCATTGGGCCCGCTCTCTTTTACCAACATTGACCATCAGTTCACTAATTCTGTTCCAACTGTAGATCAGCTTGTTGATAGCGTGACCTCATCCCCCACATTGAACATTCCGGACTCAGCCAATTCACACTGTCACCCAGGTTTCCCAACTTCGCCAGACTTCACCACCCAATTTGCCAATCTTTCCACTCAAGAATTGTCCCAGGCGATTCTCTCGTCCCCAAGACCTAAACCTAGCAAGAGTTGGGACTGCCTCGACCTTTGGTCAGACTTATTCCACTCACAGAACGCCCTCATCTCCACAGTCAGGCCAGATTCAGTCCCAGATCCATCTTCAACCCAAATCTTAGAGTCAAAGCCTATAAACAATCTTCTGGAGGAAGACCCCTCGACCTACCATTCTCACGTAACGCCCTTCCCCAGTTCCCGCATTGCAGAAACATCCCCGCCACGTCCCATCCCGTCACTCAATTTTCATTTCGCGCCCAGCAACATCCACACGCAACCATCAGACCACACCCTCGCCACCACAGCGAGCGCTTCCATCCCACCACCTGATCCCATGGTTGTGACCAATTCCCCGTCTCATCCCAATCAACCCTCACTGACACCCTGCTACAAAATAGCACTACTAAATGCCAGGTCTGCAACAGCCCACGCCATTGAAATCCATGATCTCATTGAACACCACGATATACAATTGCTAGCTATTACTGAATCCTGGCTCCCCGTGGATCCAGCCGGGACACTGATAGACCTCCTACCGGATAATTTCTGCCTCTTATCCAAACCACGCCAGGAGCGCACAGGTGGGGGAGTGGCGTTTATCTCCTCCAATTCCATCACTTGGAAGGAGCTTAACCTTTCATTCTCACCGTCCACTTTTGAGTACATTTTAATTAAAGGCTCACCAGGGCACTCACCAGCTCTCACCATCTGCTGTCTCTATCATCCCCCTGGTCAGGAACAGGTCTTTCTTGATGAATTTCAGCTAGCTTTGGAAGAACTATTGGAAACCCATCAAAAGATAATAGTGTGCGGTGACTTTAATATTCACATGAATCAAGCTTCAGATCATTACGCACAGAAACTACGAGAGATTTTAGATAATCTCGATACCCATTGCTCAATGACAGCCCCCACACATCGTCTAGGGAACCAACTTGACTTACTTCTCCAACATAATGCTCCACTTCATTATTCATCTTGCACTTCCCTACCCTGGGTCGACCATAGCCTCCTCACGGCACACATTGCAGACTGGCCAAAATCAAACTTCAAAGCACCCACCCCCCCTTCATCAGACAAGATTGCAATAAGGAATTTCAAGAATTTTTCTCCACAAGCTTTCAGCAGCATTTGGGTCCCTCTCAGTAACACGTCCCTTCCCCTGATCACACAGGACGCCATTCTTCACGCCAAATTAACACTAGTTAGAGACATCCTCTGCCCACTCAAGTTAGTAAGGAAGAAACCCCCACAACACCTTAAGAACAAGTGGTTCTCCCCATCAATCCAGCGCCTAAAAACTCTAGGCAGAGCGCTTGAGAAACGCTGGTGCAAAAGTAGGAAACGGGTAGACTTGGAATCTTACCAAAAACATCAAGTAAGATACAAATTGGCCATCAAACAATCCAAGAAAGCTTTTATACAGTCCCAAATTGCTCAGGCCAAGCATTCTTCTCGGGCTTTATTCAATCTTTCTAAACGGCTCTTAGCCGACCCTTCTCAGTTTCACCCCACTCGCTCCACTGCCGAGAATCAAACATTCAGCAATGAGATCGCAGATTTCTTTGCTAACAAAATCTCCACTATTCGCGAGACAATCATATCCGAGCAAGTCCCGGGTCATATCCCCGTGGCTTATCCTCCCCTTATCCCCATCATCACACAGAACAGGCACAAAAATTACAGCATCCCTGAGATCAGCTCCACTTCCGATCTGCATAACCAGGATACATCGCCCTCAGCACTCACGCCTCAACTTTCCTCATTCTCCCCCGTGACTTCAGAAGAAGTGCGTCTCACTCTACAGAAATTGGGCCCTTCTTCTTCACCTTTGGACCCACTACCCACCTCACTCATCAAAATGGTGGCCGAACATCTTATACCAGATATCACCACCATGATCAATCTTAGCCTACAGACAGGACAAGTTCCAGATTCATGGAAAACCGGTATCATCACCGCGCTTCCCAAAAAAGCAGATGTAGATCCCTCCGTTCTTAGCAACTACCGCCCCGTTACACAACTCCGCCTGCTGGCCAGGCTCACAGAACATTTCATCAAAACGCAAACTCAAACCCATCTAGAACGCAATAACATTCTCCATGACCGTCAACAAGGCTTCAGGCCTTATCGCAGCACGGAACTTGCCACAGCAGACATCCGAGAATCAATCCTCAAATCCTTGGACCAAACACACGACACCCTCCTGATCTTACTGGACCTCTCCGCCGCCTTTGACACGGTAGACCATCCCCTCTTGCTCGACAAGTGTCACAAGGTGGCGGGGTTGTCAGGAACTGCCCTATCCTGGATGAAATCCTTCTTAGAAAACCGCTCTCAACGAGTCAAATGCGGGGAGGCATGGTCCAAAACCCATGGCATAAGCTGTGGAGTTCCACAAGGTTCTTCCTTATCACCCATCCTATTCAATATTTACTTACAGCCCCTGACCACCATTCTTGACACCTTCAAAATCCAATATCAAATTTACGCGGACGACATTCAACTAGCAGTAGACTTGAATAGCAAAGATCGAGATAACCTGGTCCCCTGTCTTCTTGCGATTCAACATTGGATGTCACAAAACTATCTAAAACTAAACAACCAAAAAACAGAGCTATTGCTTTTCCCAAGCTCCCGTAACTCCTCTATTCCCACCATTCCCTGGCCAGACACCTGGGGCCCCCACCCTGCGCCAGCATCCAAAACTAGAGATCTAGGGATCTTACTCAACCAACACATGGATGCCACTGCCCATGCCAGCTCCACTGTTACAGCCTGTAACCTCTACTTAAATAGAGTCGCCAAACTATCCTCAGTGCTATCGCAAGATCAAAAGACTACACTCATTCAAGCCTGGGTAGGGTCCCGTTTACGCTACGGCTCGTTTATGTATCTGGGGGCCACGTCCAAACTTCTGAAATCACTTCAAAGAGTTCAGAACCGTGCAATACGGATAATCTTCTCCCTCCCCAGGAAAACTAAGATCACTCCGTGGAGACTCAAACTAGGCTGGCTAAAGATTTCATCACTGGTTGATCAAAAAATCTCTGTATGGCTATGGAAAGCCTCAAGGAGGATCGGTCCTCGTTTTTGTCATCATTGGTCGCGCCCCCTGTTTAACCGTCATCAACCAAGGCCGCATCAGAAACACAATCTACACATCGCGAGAATCCAGAAAATCTCCAAGGGCGGCAAGACCATACATCATGCGGGGGCCAAACTTTGGAACTCCCTGCCCTCATCTCTCAAGGACATTGACAACTTTTCTCGATTCAAATCTGCTTTATATAAACATCTTCTATTCAGAGACAATCCCGGCACCCATCCTGCATCACAAGAAGGGCCACGCACAGAGTCATCAAATGGCCCCACTACCAGCTCAACAGGACCAGACCACGTCCCCAGCTCCAACCGTCCCCAAGACAGATCTAGAGCCAAGCCACTGGGGAACCTAGATCGACCGCAATCAAACAGTACCCCTGCCAGCAACCAAGGGAGCTGCACCCTTATCTCAGTCACCACTCAATCTCAGAGGCTGCAGAGACCTCGATATTGGGGCGTCACTTCGCCCCCGCTTCCCAAGCGCAACAACACGGCGTTGATAGCCCTGGCAGCAAAGAACAAACAGAGCTTCCTCGCCCGCAGCGTCTTCACCTGGCTACAACCCACTGGATAACAGACCCTCCCGCCCCTCACTCTGGAGGTGGTTCCCCCCTTCCCGAACCCAGGATGGTCCACCCAACGTGACGGTTCCTCCGCACAGTCCATCCTTGCTTACTGATTTTAATCCTTGTACTCTCCTCCCCTTCCCTCTCCCCTCTCTACCCCCCCACGTTGACCATTTCTCCTCTTTTTTTTTTTTTGATATATTTTGTCTTATCATGTATTTGCGGTTCGAAGCCACTGGGCAGCAATCGCTATAGAAAAAGTTTTAATAAATAAATAAATAAATAAATAAATATTGGGGCCACACGTCCGCCTCAGGGTTAGAATGTGCTTGCCTGCCTGACCCAGCTCTCCTGCCGTAGATCTCAGAATCCCACCCTTTGGAGGGTTCCAGTGGCAGTTACAATCCTGTTCTAGCAACTGCCTGCCAAGCGGTGAAGACCTACCTTCAGATCCTCGTCCCTCCCAGGGGCCCATCCGGCCCTCCACCACGATTCCCTCTTATTGGAGAGACACTGCCCAAAGAGCCTTCAGCCGCCAGAAGCATCAACCACCTAACCAGGCCCCCTCGCCAGGCCAGAGTGGACCAAGGGGAACTCGAACGTCTACCCGAAGGTAACCACAGGACCCTTGGACCCCGCGCTGATTTTTTGGGCATGCCCGCCCCCTTTTTGGGGCCTCGGAGCTGAAGCTGAAGAGGATCCGTTCCCGGACCCACCAATCCATCGGGTGCCCCCGGGGCGCCGCGGACTCAAGAGATACGTTGCCTTCGCCCCCGGGGCGCCACGGACAGTGCTAAGACTCCAAACTCCGCCCATCTTCTTCCGGCCAGCCCCTCAGCGACCTCCAGCTCTACCGCTCTCCTCAGCCTTGCAGACCA
Organism: Desmognathus catahoula; assembly: GCA_034783935.1. NCBI lineage: Eukaryota > Metazoa > Chordata > Amphibia > Caudata > Plethodontidae > Desmognathus > Desmognathus catahoula. Next base: position 5,384 of record JAVHNH010000031.1, read on the forward strand.
CCGAGTCAACCCGGCGCCGCCACCCCTCTGGTGAGTCCCGTTCGGGGGGACAGGGGAGGGGCGTCTGTACCGCAGCACACCACACGCATCACTTACGGTATTCCCCCCTGTCTCCGCAGAGTCACCAGCGTCCCAGTGATCCCTCACAGACGACTCCAGGGAAGCCGTGAACCCGTCCCAGTGATCCCTCACAGACGACTCCAGGGGAGCCGTGAATCCTGCACCCATCCATCCTCATCGCAACCCCCCAGCTAACCCCGGCGGCGCCGGCCCCCCGGCGGGTGGGCTACTGATAGCCCGCCCCGGGCGGCCGTCTCCGCCCCCAGCGTCGTCCTCCATCCTCCTACTGCCGGCCCAGGTCCTCCGCCACCCTAAGGTAGGTCCAACCTATTTCTAGCTCTTCTTGCACCTGCAACAGCGCTTTGCTCACGCATTGTGACAGATTGCTAGAACCGCACGACCTCCGCCGCAATGGAGGAACTAATGGAGAAAATCTTGACCAGATTAGAGACTCTGGAGGTTGAAGTTAGAGAGTCCAGAAGAGAGTTTAAGACCGTGCAGACTAGGGTAGCCAGATTGGAGGATCCCGAGTACATGGAGGGAGAAAGTGGAACCCACCTGGACCTAGAACCCGGAATGCCTAGTCTATCCCCCGCTCCGGATCCCTCTGGGGGCCCTCTTAGAGCAAAGGAGCTAAAGTTAACATACCCAGAAAAATATTCAGGGGATCCACACTTATGCACGCAATTTCTAACACAGTGCACACTTCATTACCTGGCTAAACCGACCCAATTCCTGAATGATAGAGCCAAGGCGCTATTCCTAATCTCCAACCTAGGGGGGGATGCGCTCAATTGGGCACACCCCCTTGTGGAGCAAATGAGTCCGTGGCTAGACAATTTTGACACATTCTCCTTTGAGTTTAAACGAGTGTTTGACAGGCACTTCACTATCCAAGTTAGGAGTCAGGAATTTCTAAATTTACGACAGGGTGGTAAAGACATTACCACCTATTTGAACCGGTTTCAGCGGCTCGCCACTGAACTAAACTGGAACGAAGCCACTCAATACTCTATATTCCTGCAGGGGTTAAGGGATGAGTTCAAGGACGCCCTCCACAGTGTGTACCCCATGCCTGGCACTCTAAGGGAATTGATAGACTTAACCCTGCAGGTAGACTTAAGAATTCGAGAGCGCAGGTCAGAATTCCCTCGGAATCTAAGTGTTCGTCCCCGACAATCGCCCCTGCCTCCTTCCAAAGATTTGGGTCCGCTGCTAAGTAAACGGACTGGACCCGAGAAACAAACGCCCAGTAACCTTCCGGTTCGGTCCCTTAAACGCCCTCCGCTCACTGAAGAGGAGAAAGAGCGGAGGCGGCGGGAGGGGTTGTGCCTTTATTGTGGGCAATCTGGCCACCTTGTACGGGAGTGCAAGCTTCTTCCAAAAACTATCTCACCCGCTGCGACGTCTCCCCTATCTTGTGTAACCACTACTGCGGTCTTGGAAAACGACCAGGCCCAACCGGTTTAGGGGAGGTCGGTTTGGGCCCAAAGTTGACCATTCCCCGCCTGCCACCCTTCACTAGCCTTCCTACCCTTAATCACTTGCAGAGAGATACCAAATTTATCATACTTTCGACTGAGTTCCCTAAGATTGCCCCTGGAACAGTATTTCCAGCATTGCTCGATTGTGGTGCCCCGGGAATGTACCTTGACCGGGCATTTGCAGAAAAACACAACTTCCCTTTGGAAGATAAAAGGGAACCAGAACTTCTCCGATCTATCGATGGTTCTACGCTAGTATCCGGACCGGTGGTCCAAAAAACGGTAAAGGTGCGAATGAAGATTGAGGCCCACCAGGAAGACGCTGAGTTTGATATAATCCCTTCCCCACACCACCCTATAGTAATCGGAATGAGTTGGCTGGAAACACATAATCCTGTGATCGATTGGGTAACTAAAAGGTTAGCTTTTCCACCAGTCCCAACCCTAACTTCCTATAGTCCTCCCGGGGGGTTGTCTCGAGTCGTTGCTCATACCGAGTCACCGCTACGTCTCCCGTCCCCTTACCAAGACTTCGCTGACGTATTCTCACCAAAGGAGGCTGATCGACTACCCCCGCACAGACCTTACGACTGCCCGATTGACTTGGTCCCAGGGGCCCCCATCCCTCACGGGAAGGTGTACTCACTGTCCCCTAGTGAAGTCACGGAACTGGAAAGGTACATCGCAGAAAACCTTAGGAAAGGTTTTATTCGACCGTCGAAGTCTCCTGCGGGAGCTCCAATCTTCTTTGTCCCCAAAAAGACTGGAGATCTTCGTCCCTGTATCGATTACGGGGAATTGAATGACATTACCGTCAAAAACAGATACCCCCTCCCCTTGATTCCGGACTTGTTGGATTTTGTACGGGGAGCGGTGTGGTTTACGAAACTCGATTTACGAGGTGCGTACAATCTTATTCGCATTCGGAAGGGCGACGAATGGAAAACGGCCTTTAAATGCCGGTTTGGCCATTTTGAATACCTGGTCATGCCCTTTGGCCTAACCAACGCCCCCGCCGCATTCCAGTACTTCATCACTGACATTTTTCAAGATTTAATTGGGCGAAGTGTCGCCATCTATCTGGACGACATACTCATCTACTCCAGCAATCTCCCGGATCACGTGTCACATGTCCGAGAGGTCCTGTCGCGTCTGCGGAAGCACTCCCTCTATGCAAAACTCGAGAAGTGCGAGTTTCATACACAACAAGTGACCTATTTGGGATATATCCTTCGCCCAAACACCGTGGAGATGGACCCGGAAAAGGTTGCTGCGGTTCTCAAATGGCCTCCACCATCTTCTATTAAAGAGGTGCAACAGTTTTTGGGTTTTGCTAACTTTTACCGCCGATTCATCCCAGATTTTTCCAGGTTAATCACTCCGATCTCGAAGTTAACCCGAAAGGGAGTACCCTATCGCTGGACTGACGTTCAACAGACAGCGTTTGAACAACTAAAAGGCAAATTCTGTTCAGCACCGATCCTCTCCCAGCCCGATCAAACTCGGCCATTTATAGTTGAAGCGGATGCTTCGGACGAGGCGGTGGGGTGTGTTCTTTCTCAACGGGACTCCTTGGGAATTCTTAAGCCTGTCGCTTTTCATTCACGAAAACTTACTGACCCAGAGAAGAATTACACCGTCTTAGAGAAGGAACTACTGGCTATCAGGGAAGCCTTCCTTCGTTGGAGACACTACCTGGAGGGTGCCTCGGAGAAGGTCGAAGTATGGACGGACCACCGCAATCTCTTGTACCTGAAGAAAGCACGGTGCCAAGGGGCCCGGCACGCCCGGTGGGCGTTATTCTTCTCGCGCTTTCGCTTTGAGATTTCCTATCGTCCCGGAGCTTCGAATCATAAGGCTGACGCCCTCTCCCGGTTGGGGTTTCCAAGCACTCGATTGAACTATGAGGACACCCCGATCCTGCCCACTCACTCTGTTTTAGCCCAAGTGGGCCCCTAATCAAGTGTCCTAGAGAAACTACAACATTTCGGGAATTCTACCCCAGGGGCCGAAGTCCTGGCGTCCCAGGAGGGCGCACGAAGAGATAGTCAAGGGGTGCTACGGGTAAAAGGGAAAATTTATGTCCCCCCAGAATTAACCCACGAGATTTTGATTCAGTGTCATGATTCAATTTGGGCCGGTCACCCCGGTTATAAGGTAACTCGAGAAAAGGTGGATCGACATTTCTGGTGGCCCACTCTGGGTCCAGACACCAAAGCCCATGTAGCAAATTGCCCGGTATGTGCTCAATCTAAACCTAGTCGCAGCAGGCCATACGGGTTGCTGCAACCCATTCCCCCACCAGTCCAACCCTGGGAAAAGATCAGCATGGACTTTGTCACCGACCTACCCCCCAGTTCTGGGAACACGGTCGTTTGGGTTATCATTGACTACTTCACCAAGCTTGCCCATTTCGTCCCCCTTCGCAGATTGCCATCAGCTAAGGACCTAGTAAACCTCTTCTTGAAACACGTAGTCCGAACCCACGGCTTGCCTAGGGAGATTATCTCGGACCGGGGCCCTCAGTTTACGGCTCAACTCTGGAAAGAGATTTTATCAAACTGGGGGGTTACATTGAAACCGTCCTCTGCGTATCATCCCCAAACCGACGGACAAACAGAACGATTGAACCAAACCTTGGAACAGTACCTCAGGTGCTACGTGACCAACTCGGGGGGGAACTGGAGCGAATTAATACCCACCGCCGAATTCGCTTACAATAATAATTATCATGAAAGTTTGGGGATGTCCCCCTTTCAGGCCACGTACGGGTTCAACCCAAGGTGTATCCCAGCCTTACCCGACATAGTGAACCCCGACCCTATATGCCCTGGGGAAAACTTTCCAAAGATCTCACAAAATCTGCAGGCCAGCCAAGAGAGAACAACCCGCTATGCCAACAGGTTAAGACGACCCGCACCCGACTTCAACGTCGGAGATTGGGTTTGGCTAAACTCTAAAAATATACGCACTCCGGGAATGAGCCCAAAACTGAAACCCAAGTACTTCGGACCATTCCGTATAGAAGAAAAATACTCAGCTGTGTCTTTCAAACTGAAGCTCCCCAAGGGCTGGAGAATCCACCCCACATTCCATGTGTCCCTTTTGAAACCCGCAAGACCTACCACCAGAATTAGAGTACCTAGAGTCGCTGAACAATAATTAAAATAAAGTAGGTCCTTTATTAGGGTACCCAAAAGGGGGGGAAAGTGTAACATACCATAACGAAATACATGGACTACAGGTATAGGTTAGGTTATCTTAGTGGATAGGTTATATTAGAGTATAGGTTAGACTTAGACTATAGGTATAGGTTATCCCAGTGTATGGGTTAGGATACCTTAGGGTATAGGTTAGGCTATAGGGTATAGGTTAACGCCCTGGGATTATAGGGTATATCATACTGAGGCAGAAATCATCACACATCAGCAGCAGGATTAGAATGTACCTGTAATGTCTGACCCAGCTCCCCCACCGTAGCCTTCAGAACCCCACTTTCTGGAGGGTTCTAGTGGCAGTTTCAACCGCGTTCTAGCAACTGCCTGCCCAGCTGTCAAGACCTATCTTCAGCTCCTCGTCTCCCCAAAGGCCCCATTCAGCCCTCCTCGACGAGTTCTCCTCATTGGAGACGCACGCCTGAAGAGCCTCCAGCCTCCAGTCCCTCCTGAAGCACCTGCAGTCCTCTGTCCCGCCCGCCTCACCAGGCGGCCTCTCCCTGGTTGGATCGAGTGGGAGCCGTTCGCCTTCCTGAAGGTAACCGAAGGACTCCCAGACATCGCGCTGGTTTTTTGGGCATGCCCGCCCCTTTTTGGGGCCTCGGGATCGCGTCAGACCCGCACCCTCGATGAACTCCGATCCATCAACCCATCGGGTGCCCCCGGGGCGCCGCGGACTTGTGAGAGACGTTGTCTTCGCCCCCGGGGCACCGCTCTTCCCTCCTTGTAACGGACAGTGTTAAGGAGCTAAACCACGCCCATCTCCTTTCGGCCAGTCCCTCAGAGGTCCTCGACACTACAGCTCTTCGTGGCCTCACCTCAGACCACCGAACCAGAACCCGGCGCCGCCATCCCTCCGGTGAGCTCCGCTCTGGGGGGAAGGGGAGAGGTAGGGGTGGGGTCCATATTGTCCTGCATCACTTACGGTACCCCTTTGTCTCCGCAGAGTCACCCCAGCCTTCCAGTATCCCGGGCCTCCCAGCACAGTCAACTCCAGGGGACCAGCGGACCCTGCACACTTAGCCCTCGCATCCATCACGCCCTCCTTAAATAATCCCGGCGGCGCCGGCCCCCGGTGGTTGGGCTGCTAGCCCACCGCGGGCGGCCGTCTTCGCCCCTAGCAACATCCTCCATCCTCCTACTGCCAGCCGAGGTCCTCCACTGTCCCGAGGTAGGTCCAACATTTACTTACCTCTTCATGCATCTACCGCAGTGTATTGTGACAGATTGCTAGAACCCTTGACCTCCGCTGCAATGGAGGAACTAATGGAGAAGATTTTGGCCAGGTTAGAGACACTGGAGGTTGAAGTGAGAGAGTCTAGACGAGAGTTTAAGACCGTGCAGACTAGAGTAGCCCTACTAGAGGACCCTGAGTACATGGAGGGAGAAAGTGGGACTCATCTGGATCCAGAACTCGGAATGCCCAGTCTATCTCCCGCACCAGATCCCTCTGAGGGCCCTCCAAGAGCGAAGGAGTTAAAGTTAACTTACCCAGAAAAGTATTCAGGGGACCCACACTTATGCAAGCAATTTCTAACGCAGTGTACGCTTCATTATCTGGCTAAACCGACCCAATTCCTGAATGATCGAGCCAAGGTGCTGTTCCTAATCTCTAATTTAGTGGGGGATGTGCTCAATTAGGCACACCCTCTGGTGGAGCAAATGAGTCCGTGGCTGGACAATTTCGACACATTCTCCTTTGAATTTAAACGAGTGTTTGACAGGCACTTCACTATCCATGCTAGGAGTCAGGAATTTCTAAATTTACGACAGGGTAATAAAGATATCACCACTTACTTGAATCGGTTCCAGCAACTGGCAACCGAACTAAACTGGACCGAAGCCACCCAGTACTCTATATTCATGCAGGGATTAAGGGATGAATTCAAGGATGCCCTTCACAGTGTGTACCCTATGCCTGGCACTTTAAGGGACTTGGTAGACTTAACCCTGCAGATAGATTTAAGAATTCACGAACGCCGGGCGGAATTCCCTCGAAATCTAAGTATTCGCCCCCGGCAATCGCCCCTGCCTCCTTCCAAAGATTTGGGTCAGTCGTTAAGTAAACGGAGTGAACCAGAGAAAAGGATGCCCAGTAATCCTCCGGTTCGATCCCTTAAACGTCCTCCGCTCACCGAAGGAGAGAAAGAGCGGAGGCGACGTGAGGGGTTGTGCCTATATTGTGGGCAATCAGGCCATCTCGTACGAGAATGCAAACTTCTCCAAAAAACTACCCCACCCGTTGAGACATCTCCCCTATCTTGTGTAACTGCTACTGCGGCCTTGGAAAACGGCCAGGCCCAACCGGTTTAGGGGAGTTCGGTTTGGGCCCGGAGTTTGCCTTTCCCCGTTCCCCATCCTTCAATAGTCTTCCTACTCTTAACCAATTGCAAAGTAACACCAAATTTATCATCCTTTCGGCTGAGTTCCCTGAGATTGCCCCCGGAGAAATTTTTCCAGCATTGCTCGATTGCGGTGCCCCAGGAATGTACCTCGATCAGGCGTTCGCTGATAAACATAGCTTCCCATTGGAAAATAAAAGTGAACCAGAACTTCTTAGATCTATTGACGGTTCTACACTAGTGTCAGGACCGGTGGTCCTAAAAACGATAAAGTTACGAATGAAGATTGACGACCACCAGGAAGATGCGGAGTTTGATATAATTTCTTCACCACACCACCCTATAGTAATCGGAATGAGCTGGCTAGAAACTCATAATCCTGTGATAGATTGGGTGACTAAAAGGTTAGCTTTTCGACCAACCCCAATCCCAACCTACTATAGTCCCCCCGGTGAGATGCCTCGAATCATTGCTCATACCGAATCACCTCTAAGTCTCCCATCTCCTTATCACGATTTCGTGGATGTATTCTCACCAAAGGAGGCTAATCGACTACCTCCGCATCGACCCTACGACTGCCCTATTGATTTGGTCCCAGGAGCGCCCATCCCTCACGGGAAGGTTTACTCCCTGTCCCCTAGCGAAGTCACGGAACTGGAAAAATACATCGCGGAAAACCTTAAGAAAGGTTTTATTCGGCCGTCGAAATCCCCAGCGGGAGCCCCAATCTTCTTTGTCCCCAAAAAGACTGGAGATTTTCGTCCCTGTATTGACTACGGGGAATTAAACGACATTACAGTCAAGAACAGGTATCCTCTCCCCTTGATTCCAGACTTGTTGGATTTCGTACGGGGGACAGTATGGTTTACGAAACTGGATTTACGAGGCGCCTACAATCTTATTCGCATTCGGAAGGGTGATGAGTGGAAGACGGCCTTCAAGTGCCGTTTCGGCCATTTTGAATACCTGGTAATGCCCTTTGGCCTAACCAATGCCCCCGCTGCCTTCCAGTACTTCATCACTGACGTTTTTCAAGATTTAATTGGAAGAAGTGTCGCAATCTACCTGGACGACATACTCATCTACTCCCGTAGCCTCCCAGATCACGTGTCGCATGTCCGGGAGGTCTTGTCACGCTTACGGAAGCACTCCCTCTACGCAAAACTCGAGAAGTGCGAGTTTCATACGCAACAGGTAACTTACTTGGGGTATATCCTTCGCCCAAACACCGCGGAGATGGACCCGGAGAAGATCGCTGCGGTCCTCAAGTGGCCCCCACCATCTTCTATTAAAGAGATACAACAGTTTTTGGGTTTTGCTAATTTTTACCGTCGCTTTATTCCAGATTTTTCCAGATTGACCACTCCGATCTCGAAATTAACCCGAAAGGGGGTACCTTATCGCTGGACTGACTTGCAACAGACAGCATTTGAGCAGCTAAAAGAAAAGTTCTGCTCAGCACCAATCCTCTCCCAGCCCGATCAAACCCGACCCTTTATAGTTGAAGCGGATGCTTCGGACGAGGCGGTGGGGTGCATTCTTTCTCAAAGGGA
>JAVHNH010000032.1:0-13919 GCA_034783935.1 Desmognathus catahoula
TATACCGAATGCAAGTATTAGCAGAGTGTTTCGTTGGAATACTTCTAAGCCAATCATTGTCATGGTTTGCTATCTTTAGATGGCTGAGAGAACAGTTGAAATCGCCACCCATAATAAAGACGTCCTTGGGGTATCTGTCCTATATGTGTATGTGTAAAAATAATCTTTATTAGCTTATTCAGCGCCATGATTTTATACAGTCACATCATATCATAATAAAATGGAAAACACAAAAATTCCAGAATAATATGAGTCATACATATGAAAAGGAAAATCTTCATAATCATAATTAGCAAAAAAAAGCAAAGAATAAAGGAAAAGTTAAACCAAAAGTCAATTTTTAAAAACTAATTGCGCGAGTTAAAAAAGCTTCCTTTACAAAACAATGTAGTTGTATAAAAACAGAAAAATCTGGTTCATTGAATAGAAAAGCCAGCCCTTCTAATGGGATGCGCCATTTGATTCTGATTGGATGTAACTGTGGGCAGTCAAAAAGAAAATGTTCTATAGCGTCCAGACAATCTTGACAGGATTGGCACAAACGCTGTTCTCTTGGAATCCCCTTCCTTGTCAAAATGTACAAGTTAACAGGGAGTATCCCATATCGAAAATGCAATAGTGTTCTTAGTACTTGGCTAGAGCCACAGATAAAAAAAGAATTCCTCCATGCCTGTTTTGGTTTTTAATTGTGAAACAATTTGTAAGGTAAATTTTAATCTACAGTACTTTACAACCTCCTCTAGTTCCTTTATCTGGATTATCTTTTTAATTGAACCAGAGGAAGGTTCTAGACATGACAAAAGATCGACTGCAGAAGGAGACATCCCATAATATTTCAGTCGATTACATAAGGCAGTGTACGAATGGGTCTTTAGATGCCTAATTTCCAGAAAAGACAGGAAAGCTAGGGAGGATGAAAGCTGGCATACTAGTTTCTTTATAAACAATATCAAATGGCCAGATATCAATCCCGCCCATGATGTCAGGCCCAGGTCTGTATTAAGTGCCTCTAAAGAAACTGCTTGTGGTAGGGACAATATAGCCTTAAGTAAGCCACCTTCTGTCGTTTTCAGAAACGGGAGTTGGTCTATTCCCCATACATGGGTCCCATAAAGAAGGGACGGGACTATTTTCTGTATATAAAGTTGCCTTAATGGGCAAACAGATCGATTCCCCAATGAATATTTCAGTTTGTTCAGAGTTTTTGCAAATGCCCAAGCTTTGGCCTTGACATGAACTCTGTGGCGGCTCAGTGGAAACCCGGGTCAACTATGACCCCAGGGTAAGGATATTCGAAATCTCTTTGGAGTTGGGTGTTATTAATATACCATTTAAAGTTCAGTTTTTTCCTCCCCATAACCATGATCTTAGTTTTTTGGAGTTAATCGACATTTGATTGGCGACACAGTAGCCTCGAGGGCTTTTAATTTTCGTTGTAAACCTATTTGCATCAAGTCGAGGATCACGGTGTCGTCCGCAAACGTCATTAAATGAACATCCAAGCCTCCCATTGTTGGGGGGAAGCTGTTGGACAAACTGACGGATTTAGCAAGGTCATGTAAATAGATATTGAATAGGGCTGGAGCCAGCACACAGCCCTGTTTAAGGCCAGATTTTCTAAAGACCTCGTCCGTAAGCTCCCCTTTAAGGCCGAAACAAACTCTGGACCAGGTATTTGCATGCATTTTGAAAAATGAGGGACAGGAGTCCCTCATTAATTCCTAGCATGACTAACTTTTCCCATAGAGTCGATTTTGTAATTTTATCGAAAGCCTTGCTAAAATCCACAAAGGCAACAAACACATTTGCTCTTCTCTGTAGGCAGTACTTCTCTTTAATTGCCTGGAGGGTATAGATGTATTCAAAGGTACTGTGACCTGCACAAAAGCCCGTTTGCGTGTAATGCAGTATGTTTTTTTCTTCCAACCAATCATTAAGATGGGTAAGAAGGATTCGAGCAAACAGTTTTCCTGGGCTGTCTAGGAGAGCGATCAGTCGATATGAGGATGGGTCTGAACGAGAACCTTTTATATAAATGGGATATAATATTGAGCCTTGCCAGCTCTTTGGGACAGTACTCTGTTTTAGTACTAGATTAAAAAGAGGTGTCAAAAATTGAGCCCACAAGAGCGGATCGGTCTTAAGCAATATCGGCGGAATACCATCTGGACCCGTGGCTCTAGAAGAAGAAGCTGTATTAATCAGCTCTATCACCCTATCAGTTGTGATTGGGGGCATGGCCGAGCAGTGTGGCTTGGGAAAGCAGTGTTTGTGAGATCCATATAATATATTGATATAGTGCTCCCAGTTTTCCTTTGCTATGGCCGCATCTGGGGCAGTAGGGGGTGAATCACCTATAAGGTATCTAACTAATGCCCAAAATTTGGATGAATCTGATTTTGCAGTTAAGGAGACTAAGCGATCCCATTGATTGTCTTGGAACAATTGCTTTTTCCCCTTTAAGAGAAGGCGAAATTCCCTCTTTGCATGGGCCACCGCTGGTAATGTAGGGAAAGCATGGTTGCATAAATTTCTCCTAAGTACCAGTTTAGCTGATCGACATTCATCGTCGAACCAATAATTCGGAGGAATTCCCAGGAGGGGTGGGGAAGCTCTTGATTTAATAAGATTGGCAATACAATTAATTCCTTCCTCATAATTTCTTAATAAATTCACATTATCCCCATGGGGGATATAGGTTTGCAGTACTGTAGCTATCGGCTCTTTAGAGAATATATGCCAGTTAATTTTGCTACCTCTCTGCACAATCACTGGAGCCGCCAAGTGGAACTCGTGATCTATGGAATTTTTGGGAAGGGACATGCGAACACAAAGACATGCATGGTCACTGATGTTAAACCAATCAGAAGTCAAGTCTAAGGCTTGACTCAGGCCCTCACGCCAGCGCGTGAGGGCCTGAGTTACGGGGCCTGTCTGTGCCTGTCAGTGCCGGGAAGGCCGTGGTGCTGGTGAGTTATCCTCTTAATCCACCCATTTAACTGGAGCACTCCACTCTCTCTTGTGTTGAACTCATTATACTGCCGTATTTCTGCCTTGCCTGGCCCCACTTGTGACCTCTGTGTTTTTAGCACGAGTACTTTTAAATCTTGCTAACTTGATTACCGCATACTGTTTGTGAGTGTGCCTCCCTACAACTTACTGATTATTCTGAGACTACTTTCAGCCGTCAGTCTGACCTTGCTATTCACCTGACATATTAAAGAATCTGCCTGAAATTGACTTTATAATATATTATAATACTTCAGTCTTAACATTTACCTCCTGCCGCGTTGCTTACCGCTCCACAAACCTGGACTTTCTGCTGCTTCCCTTGCTAGCCTTCGATTAGGGCGGCTGTAAGTGAGTTCAGACCAAGTCTGAACTCCGCCTCCCGACGCACTCCTTGATTACAACCCCCAGAGTGCTGGAACTCATCTCCTGACGCCCCCCGCGATAGTTCCTGTCGCAGACACGCCGTGTCCGGGCTGGCGTCTCCATCTCGTGCTCCCCATTGCCTTTAGTGTAATATCACTGTCATAGGACCACATTACTTTAGGATATCAGCATGGCTCCCCCATGGCAGGATGGATGGTCGAATTGCCTCCGCATTTGGGAAGGTATTTCTTTTACACTACCAGAGGAGCTTGCGCCCTATAGCTCTGTACTTCGGTATGACCCCGAGTCTTCTTCTCTAACCAATGACTCTATTCTACCGCTGCCGGACGACTCCTTCAAGGCCAGTGCCTTTTCTCTTCCAGCACATGAGTCTCTCTTACATAACACTAATACCTGGGACAACCTAGACCAGGTAAGGGCTGACTCCGAGTTGAATAATCACTCTAACAATTGCTGCTATGCCCAGGCTGGGTCTAGTACTAACAGAGTCCAAACCTCAGTCCTGGACCCATATGAAGTTCGCAGAACTGTGGTTGATTTAAACTCCACCCTAACCGAGTTAGATCTGATTCCGGTGGAAACAACTGTAACTGATAGCCCGAGTAAACTTACACAGGCTCAAATGTTAGAACTACATATGGAAAGGAAAGAAGAGATTGATATATGTCTCTCCCAGCCCCCCCTTTTGGGGGCCCCCCTGAGTTTACTCATTACGCTTCTGCTAAACAAGCCACTGAGCTCACCCATTGTGCTCCGGTTAATCAAGCTATTGACAAGGCAAGGGGATTAATCTTAAAATGTGCTTTGCTGAACACCCGCTCCTTAAATAAATATGCAACTGAGATCCATGATTTCCTGACTGATTATGACATTGATGTACTGTGTTTAACGGAAACTTGGTTAACTACTGCCGATGGGCCTGTGATTGACCTCGCTGAGCCAGATGGCTTTAAATTCTTCAGTATGAACCGTTTGGTGGGGAATGGGGGTAGGGTCGCTGTCATCGCTAAGGAGGAATTGGGCTTCTTTGAAGTCCCTATTGAACCACCAGTAGGCTGTGAAATTATTCATGTAAAATGGCTCCCCAATGCCCTCACATGTTGTAATCTGATTCTGATCTATCGCCCTCCAAACGAGATGCCATCATTTAATGATGAGCTGACTGCCTTGCTAGCACCTCTTGACAAACCTAATTGCTCCACTATCCTGCTTGGAGACATGAATCGTTGGAGATCAAATCCAACTGATAAAGAAGCTATATCGGAAGGGGAGGCAAGATGGCTGCCGTCACTGGTGGCTAGGCAGCACACGCCAGCTTTCCTGCTCCACACAGGACTATCCATGGAGGGAAATACGCTTTTTAAATAAGATAATCCTGGAATGAGGACCTATTTTGATCTTTTGAATGCCTCTGCTGCGACAACTAACTTTTAACTGGTCTGCATGTAGGAGCCAGAGCTGCTGGAGACTGCGGGAGGTGGCTCTTGCATCCTATCTATGGACGCTGCTGAAGAGTATGAATTTGGAGCGACTGTGCCCCACAAAATTACGCCAACAGCGCTTGCAGTACCTGAAGCTGGGGAAAGACTGCATAGAGACAAGTAATTACAAAAACAAAAAGTCACTAACCCGACCGTCCGACAGGACGGCACTTCGAATTGCCGCAGCTTCAACAGATACTATAGGAACGGCCACTACTGCTATAGAGCCTATAGCCGTTGAACAGATATCGATCAGAGACGAGGAGCCCTTGGGGAAAATGCAGAGAACCCCACCCAGAAGAGGCAGCCTTCCTGAAAAATGGCAATTCATGGCACGCCTTCCCACGACTGTGACTTTGGGCTCAAAAATAGAAACTGCTAAAAAACCTTCTAAAACAAATTCAGCTAGTGGGGAATGCCCTGGCAAAGTAAAAAATATCTTGGACCAGATACAAGGGAAAAGTACAGACCTGGCTTCTTCGAACGTATCCACAGCGGTAATAATCTCTCCAGAAGGGGTGGAGGAGCTGCGATTACCCCAGGGAGAGACAGCTGATAAAGGGGCGACGCCCGTACTGACTAACACCTCAGATGCACGGCAGATTCCCTCGTCGGGCGAGCCTGCAGAAGTAACTATGCCCGCTACCCATATGGAAACTGTGCCGAAACCCCAGATTGAGGCAGAACTGGCGCCCCAAGAGAGCGATCCTTCGCTCTCAATACAGGACTCTACACTGCCAATGACAGCCATCGAGGAGCCGCCGCCGGTAGCTCTGACAGCAGAGACAGCGCTGGTCGCTCTTACAGCTGATGCAGGCTTAGAGGGAAACCCGGCCAGAGAGCCCAATCAGAATGCAGCAGAAGGTGGAGACGAATCAGAGTCTGGGGGCGGAGCCAGGGAGAAACGGGCTCAGAATAGCTACAATCAAGAGCTTTCCCTACTTGCAGGAGCAACTCCGGCAACTACAGCTTTGGAGACTGGCGCTGGGAATTGGCCGGTCTGTACTTCCCAACCCCCCCACTCCGTGGGAAAGAAACAGGAACCTTATGTGAAGTCAAAAAAATCTGGTAAGCGACAGAACTCCCCAAGGCTGTCTAAAAAGAAATTTAAGAATTGTTGCGCGAAAGCGGATGGCTCTACTTGCTCTTTTATAAATCAGTTTTCCTCCCTCTCGCAAAAATCTGTCTCTGCTTTGTCTGATAGCTCAGAAGAAGATGCAGAATATAACTCTATGGCTATGCTTGAAGAGCTATGCAGGCAAGGGAGGGGAGGGACAAAGTGGCCAACGAAGAACATTGTGAATACTAATAATAATGTAGACCATGAGTCATCAGTTTTGGCCTCTATCAAGCTGTTGCAGACGTCTATCACAGAGTCAATTGATGCTAAACATAATGCAGTGCTTGAAAGGTTTTCAGGGCTCCAAGAAACTACTAGGAATATTGAAACAGCACTAAATGGAATAGATGTGCGCCTGAATGAACATGAAACCCGGATAAATGCATTAGAAACACGTCTAGATAAAGAAGGGGACTTTGCTAAAGCTTATTCTAGATTGGATCAAATGGAACTAGAAATGGAACGTTTGGAGACTCAGGCTCGTCGTCTGAATGTTAAAATCATGGGAATCCCAGAAAAATGGGAAGGAGAGAATCTGGATAGAGACTCAATTATCAAACTGTTAACAACCTCCTCCCTAAAAATTGATGTAGAATCAGACATTTGTCAGGACATCCAGAGAGCTCATAGGAATCCTCGCCAGATCGATCCTAAACGAGAGACGCCCCGACCTATCCTGATCAGCTTCAAAAATGTTTTTGTCCGGGATAAATTAATGGCTTTTTCCAAATCACGGGTGGATTTTGGGTGTGAAGACTTTAAATTTTATTTTCTGGCTCACGAGAGTCCCAAAACCTCAGCAAGGAGATGGGAGTTAAGGCAATTAATTCCAGAGTTTAAAGCTGCGGGGGTTGATGATATTTGGCTTGCACGTAATGTTAGTCTGAAAGTTAAGCAGAAGGATGAATCTTGGGTGCTTCAAACCCCCCGCGCTGCAAGAGCACTATTAGATAAATTAAAGGACGCACGCCGACCCAAATTAAGCTAAGAAGAGGATTTAGCTAGAGTATAATAATCTGTAAGATTGAATTATTATTTCCCTCCTTATGCTTTCTCTTCGCTGACGATATCTGTGTGGGGTGGGAAGCAGGCGAGGCTGCTGACCTCGAGCCTCTAACCGTCGCCCTTCTGGACGACGGGTGGGAAGGAGAGAGGGGCATCGCCCCTCCTGGGGGGGGCTGGTTTTGGGAGGGGTGGGGAAAGGGGGGGGTGAATTTTGGCATCAATACGTGTGATTCGGGAAAGCATTTCTCATATGAATGTATGGTTACTATTTTTGTTGACACATTTGGGAGAACTCCTGTTGTTGCTGCATGTTACTCCATGTACTCTATATGGTATAAATGGCACTGAAATTTATAGGTTGGAATGTCAATGGTTTAAACTGCAAAAAGAAACGGGGTCGGATTAAGGGAATGCTTGAAGCCCTTAAAGCTGATGTGTATTGTCTTCAGGAAACACATTTGATTGCTGAGGATCATAAATATATTCGCAACTGGAGATATCATGCATGCTATTTTAGCTCTGCTGGAAGTAAAATTCGGGGAGCTGCTATTCTTATTAATAACACAGAGATTAAGGTATTGAAGCACAAGGCCAGCAGAGATGGAAGATGGGTGAAAGCTGAGATAGGATACCGCGGGGGAAAATACACAGTCTTCTCAATTTATGCTGAAAACACAGACTCAACAAATACTATCCAAAGTGTAGAGATTGAATGCAGTGGAAATGTGGGCGATATTATTATGATGGGAGATTTTAATCTTATCTTGGATCCCAGACTCGATAAATCTACCCCCACTAGTAGAGTAACTAAGCCAAAAATGCACAAGGCTTTTACTGATTTGTTAGGTACCTGTGAATTAGTGGATACCTGGCGCTATCATAATCCTACAACACCCATTTTCTCTTTTTTTTCCCACCCACACTCACTATACTGCCGTATTGATTTGGTACTGATATCTAAAAGAATTATTTCATATTGTCAATCTCAATATATGGGTATCATGATATCTGATCATTCTCCGGTACTGTTAAAAATCGAAACTACTCAGGCAAGCCTGCGTACACCACGGAACTGGTCTTTTGACAAACAGTTATTAGAACAAATTGATTTTGTAGATGAGATTCGCAATCTGATAAATGAATATTGGTTTAACAATCAAGACTCCAGCTCTATATTTAATATCTGGGACGCATGGAAGGCATCATTCCGCGGCTGGGTTACTTCCTTTGTGATTAAGAAATATAAACAAAAACAAAAAAATATTCAAAATATGCTAGATGACATTAGAAATAGTGAGGATCAACACTCGGGAAACATGGGAGATCCTGATCTTAGGGAAATGCACTGGCGTAATCTGATTCTAGCTCGAGGTAAACTTTCCACCTTTTTAGATGAGGAATTTGAAAATACTCTCAAGGGATATCAAACTCAGCAGCTCGAAAAATCTAATAAAATCGGTAGATCTCTTGCTCTACTAGCTAAAGACAGATTTGTGCAAAGCAAAATTGAGCAAATAAAGGACACCAGAGGCAATATCTGTAGCGGACAAGATGATATTGCTCGTACCTTTTGTCAATTTTACTCTTCTTTATACACAAGCAACTCCACAACTAATATAGATCAATGCTTAGACTATTTGCGAGTGGGAAACATGCCACAGGTATCAGCCCCAGACCAAGCTGTTTTGAGTGAACCCATAACCAGAACTGAAATACAGCAAGCAATTAAAGGGCTTGCTAAGGGGAAAGCTCCGGGGGATGACATGATACCGGTGGAAGTGTATCAGATTTTTTTTCCTGAACTCTCTGAAATGTTTATATTATTATTTACCGAAATCTTCAACTCAGGGATAATTCCTGATTCATGGCATATATCTAGGATTGTTACATTTCTAAAAAAAGGGAAGGATAAACTAGATTGTGGTTCCTATCGTCCAATTACACTATTAAATACAGACAGCAAGATATATTCTAAACTTTTAGCCTCCCGTTTGGTATTACCCATTAATTATCTGATTGCAGATACACAACATGGTTTTATTCCTGGAAAGAGTACCACCACACACACAAATATGGCTATCACAGTAAGTGATATTGCCTACACTAACCATCTACCACTAGCATTAATATTTTTAGACGCCCAGAAGGCTTTTGACGTGGTAGAGTGGGATTTTCTATGGTCCACATTAAAAATGATGAATTTTCCTGTTAGTTTTATTAAAGCTATAAAGGCTCTATATGAATCTCCTCAGGCTTACCTAGTTATTAACAGCGGAAACTCAACA
This sequence comes from Desmognathus catahoula, assembly GCA_034783935.1. Lineage (NCBI taxonomy): Eukaryota > Metazoa > Chordata > Amphibia > Caudata > Plethodontidae > Desmognathus > Desmognathus catahoula. The sequence goes on from JAVHNH010000032.1 coordinate 9,288, forward strand.
CGCTTTAAGGTAGGCCGGGGCACGCGTCAAGGATGCCCACTTTCACCTTTATTATTCGCCCTGTATATAGAACCCTTTAGTAATTATCTGAAAAAAGAGCCTGAAATTAAACCGTTTATAATTCAAGCTAGACCAGTGGAAATCTTGACTTTATATGCAGATGACATAATGATTATTACTAGTGATCCAGGCAGAGCCCTCCCTGCGATAATAAAACAAGCTTTACAATTTGGAAAACACTCTGGTTATAAATTAAATGTGGATAAATCCCAACTGATGAGTTGGAATATTGCTAATAACCCTTTGGAAAACCGACAATACTCTACTTATCTGGGGGTGGATATCCATAGAACGTTGCAAACCACTATAACCAAGAATCTTAATCGTCTGATAGATGAAACCAAGGCGTTATGCCAGAGATGGAATAAACTACCACTCACTATTATAGGTAGAGTCAACCTTATCAAAATGTCGATTTTTCCGAAATTTCTATATTTATACAGAGCGATTCCCATTATTTTTGCGAAAAAACTGTTAGATAAACTAAATGGTATTATTAATAGTTTTATTTGGAAAAATACCACTAGTCGTAGGAGCAGAGTTAAACTTACCCAACTATGGGAAAATGGAGGACTCGCACTCCCCGACTTTAAACTTTACAATTGGGCGGCATTAATGTTTCGCATTAAGGATTTACTCAACCCCGTCGGCTGCTCACTTGAATTTTGTCAAATCCTCCGTGACTATATACCACGGGAGCTCAGGGGGAAACTTGGGGACCCTGGGTTCACAAAAAAAATCAAACTGCAAACCCTATCTATTTACTCTAGTCAATGGGATGCTATCAGAAAATTTACACAAACCCCGCGAATAACAAAATATTCTGAATTAAATACCCTGAACCCCGACCCTAGTGACATTGGCACACAAAATTGGGATAATCAAGGCTTGGTACTGATCTCTCAAATATGTACTGACTCTACTCTGAAATCCTTTGAGCAATTGATTACGGAATTTCAAATAGCCAGATTTTCGCTGTTTAAATATTTTCAATTCCGTCAAAACTTACAGACATATATGCAAAACCTGGGGGATAAATATGTGTTCGCGGATGCAGTCCTGGGCAGAAATATTTCAGGAAGGGGGACCCTCGGCTATTTTTATCAATGTTTACTCCAGTTTAATTCGCATGACATGGAACAAATTACACAGCGATGGGAAACGCTTTTGGAGTGCGATGAACCACCTGTAGTGAACTGGCTTCAGAAGCAATTACGATTTGCAAAAACGGCGCTAACCTCCTCACACCATAGACTACATGTTATTAAATTTCTTCAATTTTGGTACTATACCCCTGCTCGAATAGCGAAATGGGCCACATCTCAGGTACCCAGCTGTCCCCGGTGTGGGGAACTTAGGGCGGATCAGATACATATGTTTATTACATGTCCGCCTTTATCAAAATTTTGGGATGAATTGGGAAAGCGGATCAGCTTGATACTCGAATCAAATATTATCTTTGATGTACAGACGGTGGTTTTCGCAGGTTTGAATTTAAATGTGCCTGGGGCTGATAAATCATTTTTATTCAGATCTATTATTATAGCTCGAATATGCATAGCGAAACACTGGAAAGACCCTCAGGCTCCCACTGATCTGGAATGGTGGAATATATTGCTGTTTAACTATTGGATTGAGAAAACCTTATGGGAGAGACAGGGACTATATCAGAAGTTCTATAATAGATGGAGTCCTCTGGTGTCTTTTTTGGAATTATGAATATATAATAATCCCGATTATGTATATTGAATAGTAACCACTGCTCTTTTACGTTCTGTACTTAATGTATTTGTATTATTTGTTTTTGTATTGATGCCAAATGAAAATAATAAAAAAAAAAGATAAAGAAGCTATATCATTAGAGTGTAGTCTTCACAATATCAATTTATCTGTCTTAAATTCAGTACCCACTCATGAAAAAGGTAACATCCTTGACTGGGTAGCTACCAGGAACATCACTGCGTCCAATTTCCGTACCTTGCCTTGCATTTGGTCTGATCACCATGTCGTTAAATTTGATGTATCTAAACCTGTGAAGATCAAGCCCAAACCTAACAAAATAAGCCAAGTGTCCTCAAGGAATATGAAGAGGGTTAATAAGGAAAATCTCGGTGAATGTATGAAAAATTTGATGCAGCACACTTCAGACACAGATCACCCTAATAGTCTGGCCGAAGCATACCATCAACAGCTGACTCATTTCCTCGACAAAGTAGCACCATGTGTTAAAAGATCTGTTAGGGAAAACAAATCTGGTAACCCTTGGTTTTCCGAGTCACTTAAAGTCCTTAAGAGGAATAAGAGGCACGCAGAACAAACCTGGCTAAAATCTGGATGCCCAGACGATAAGGATATTTGGAAATCTTGCCAATCAGAATACCGTAGAGCCATTGAACTAGCTAAGAAAGACTTCTTAGATAGGCAGATCACTAATGCCTCTAACAACACTAGGGAGCTATTTAATGTGTTCCGCCTATTGGAGAAACCAAAAGCGGCTACCCAGACCTTTGACCCTAAGTCTGATGATTGTGTTAGGGTCCAGATGGCCTTTGCCAAGAAGATTACTGATGCCAGGGCCCGTATCGCCGCTAACTTCAATAAAGACGACACTCCTAAAGCTGATTTCGAACCTAAACTGAATCACCTGACTAATGTCTTCGAATTACAGAAAGTGCAGATAGAGGAGGTTTTGACTATATTGAAAAGCTTACGCCCCACATCTGGTCGTGGTGACACCTTGGCTTCAAAATTCATTCTAGACCATAGTGATGTGTTTGCACCTTTTCTGACTCGTTTTGTAAATGCCTCCTTTGACCATGGAGTGGTTCCAGATCTTATCAAGCGAGTCAATGTGACACCACTAGTGAAGAAAGTAGGCCTTGATCCAGGAAATGCTGCCAATCTAAGACCTATCACCAATGTGATGTTCTTGCTGAAATTCCTGGACAAAGTAGCCAGTGTCCAATTTCAGGCACATTTAGAGGCCAATCACATACTGCACGAAAAACAATCTGGCTTCCGCCCTTTACATGGGACAGAGAGTGCCCTGATAGATCTCCAGTCTACCATGTGGAATATAATGGACCAGGGTGGTGTGGGGCTCTTGATGCTGCTGGACTTGTCCGCGGCTTTCGACTTACTCGACCATGGACTGCTATTGAACTCCTTGAGATGTGTAGCTGGGTGCTCGGACAAATCCTTGGAATGGTTTAACTCATTCCTATCTAATCGAATGTCTAGAATATACTGGGGTGAGGCCACGTCTGGATTTGAAGAACTGGTCTGTGGGGTCCCACAGGGAGCTTGCCTCTCACCTGCGCTGTTTAACGTTTACCTGGCCCCACTCTGTAAAATCCTAGACTCCAAGGGGATCGCGTTTACCAACTACGCTGATGACACCCAGATCCTCTTGGAGTTGAGTGGGGACTAGACCAGAGACGCAGCGGAGGTCAATCGCTCTTATAATATCATCTATGAATGGATGTCTAGCCATTGGATGTGCCTAAACGGCGCTAAGACCGAGATTTTAATATTTGGCTCAAAACTGAAACGTGGTAAACTTGATCCTCACTACTCTACTTTTACTATCGACAATTGTACTATCAATGTCATGGATAAAGTTAAAACCTTAGGTATGTACATTGAAGCATCCTTGGGAATGGAGGCGCAGGTGAACTACGTTTATAAAAACTGCCACTACTACCTCTCTTTGCTTAGACGCATCAGACCTCTGATCTCCGAATCTAACTGTGCTGTCCTGACTAGAGCAACGATCGCACCTAGAATTGATTATTGCAACGCCTTGTATGCCGGAGCCACTAAGGCTTGTGTTAACAAACTACAGACCTTGCAGAACTCAGCAGTCCGCCTGGTTAAAAGTCTCCCTAGGCTATCCCATGTTACAAGTGCTCGTCAGGACTTGCACTGGCTCCCGGTGGCAGAGCGTATTAAGTTCAAGGTCGCTTCTATCACTCATGGATGCCTTCACGGAAAGGCACCTCCCTATTTATCCAATTTAATCAAGCCCTATGAACCTGGACGAACATTACGTTCAAGTAATCAATGTTTGGTCACCCAACCTAAGGTTAATAGAACACTGGCGGGTGGTCGATCTTTTGCATCCCAGGCGGCGTCCATATGGAACCAGCTCCCACTAAGCCTACGCACAGATCCTCTAAGAGATTCCTTCAGACGTGCCTTAAAAACACTCCTCTTCAGGTAGACTTGCAGTGTCGCACCTGACTTCGTTAGCGCCCTGATGCCTTCGGGTTTTCGGCGCGGTATAAATACTTTAACATTAACATTAACATTAACTCATATGATTGTGGGTTGACGGATTTGCATGTGGTGAAAATTGAGACCGATCTTAATCTCCCTCCAGTCTTCCAGAGGCAATATCGGTTACCGCTAGCGTCCATGGAAGCTTTGGATGAGATTATTAAAAATCTGGAAGATAGGAAAATAATTCGGAAAGCACATAGTACTTATAACACTCCAATCTTAGTAATAATGAAAGCGTCAGGGAGTTGGCGTCTCTGTTCAGACCTGAGAAAATTAAATCAAAGGGTACAC
>JAVHNH010000033.1:0-13818 GCA_034783935.1 Desmognathus catahoula
TCTACTGATACAAATTTCTTTAGCATAAATATAGATTCTTACTATCTGCCTGACTACATATGGCGGGAGCGTCCGCAGAAAAACGGGCGCAGGACCAGCGCCAGGTAAGGAAACCTGGCGCTGGTGCAAACACAAAAGAAAAGGCGCAGACAGCACAAGCGTCCAGACAGCGCATCTGTGGAGGCGCAAAGGCCTGAACATTGGCGCTGACGACTAGACCGAGCGCACACAGGCGGACGTAAAGAGGACGTGCGTCGACGCAAACGTCGTAAAAGCGTGCGCGGAGGCGGAAACGCTACAAACGCGGAAGACGACCGCAGAAGAGGCTGGAGTCAGCGCGGAACTCGACCGCAGGAGAGGCTGGAGCCAGCAACCAAACGCGGATGTCGAGCACAGGAGAGGGAGTCAGCGTCGCACTGTGAGCCGTGCTGCAGAAATCACCCATATCCCAAGGGACCACCTGCAGGCCCCCAGTGGCCTTGTTACGTAAGTGAGCAGCCAAACAGCAGTAGACCACTGGTAGACAGTGAAGAAGTGTCCAAATACAAAGTAGGTCACCCGTTTGTATGCTGCCGCCCTATAGGGCAAACTGGGGGGCACGCCTCCCCTGGGGGGGCACTAAGCCTACCCAGGGGAGGATGTACGAGGCCAAAGGAACTAGAATTTTGTGAGAGCCAGTCCCAGACACAGTCGTCAACATCATGATGACTGGATGGATGATTGCCAGTAATGATGATGAAGACAGATGGCATGTGGGCACAGAGACATGTCCTGTATAAAATACTAGTAAATGTAGGAGCATTGTCAGAGGAGTGTGTATGAGCCCTGACCTTGCAGTGGCAGGTGTCAAGCTCAGGTGAGGAAACATGTGGACAGCCGTTTAGCTCTTCAGTGTTCTCTCACATCCCCATCTATTACAATTCCTGTGGCAAGATCCACTCGTGTGGGTGGGAATTTGGCAAGCCAGGGACAGGAAGCCATACAGCAGACATGTCACCCCATCATGTAGCAGTCCCAGGTCTCTGGAGCTGTTATACATGTGCCAGCACCAAGATGTACCCTGATGCAGTGAACACCACAGCCTACAGTGCAGGGACATAACTAACTATGGTTACTGGTTGTCAGTGATGATGCTGTCTCCATTCCAGTGGTGCTTCCCAACTGTGTTCATAAGATAGCACAATATCTCATTTGCAGTGTCTCTGCATAATTCCGACCAAAATGTGCCTAAATCAGTGACTACCTGGTGCCTAATCACAAGCCATATGGCCACGGTATCAAATGTCACTTCCAAATATGGACTTAGATAGTACACACATATGTTCCATGGACCTTTCTTTACATATAATGTGTGAAAGGGCCCTTTGCAGTGGTCACTCTTTGCCCTGCATGGAGAGGCAACGGTACAGATCACAGCAAGCATGACCTCTGCAAAGGGCACCACCTTCCCTCACTTTAACACACAAAACAGACAATCATACAGTAGTGAAATGGATTTGCTAGTTGTATGCACCGTCTGCTACTGTATGTGCTGTGCGCTGGCACATGCAGCACTGTCATCTGGAGGTGTGTGGGCCTCCAAGATAGGAATGTTCCAAGATACCTTGCCCCCTGTAACATCCATTAAAGCTGACACACCTATATACAAACATCATGACAGGCCTTCCAATAAGCCATCTCCACATCAGCATGCTCTTGTAGCCTTGGATGCATGCACTGCATAGGTTAATGTGGCAAGAGGTTACAAACTGTGTTTTCCAATAGTGAACGGCCAGTAATCAATCCTAATGGTGGGGATCCTCCAGTGAAGGCAGGTCACAACAGTAACCCAGAAGCACTAGACACAGCCATTGGAAAGAGGCTATCTATGCTCACCGCAGGCTAGAAGCGACTGAGTCTCCAAAGTCGCAACCCCCTTGAATGATGGATGCCCAGTGATAAGTGCCACCGGTGTGTCGGGTGTGGAATTAGGGAAGGGTATGAATGTCCACACAGAAAAGAGACATTAGCACATATCCATACATGTAATAGATGTAGAATAGCCATCAGCATGTGACATGCTGGTAGATGAGAAGTCACATAGGACATGATATGACAGATCCTGTAATGCAGAAGATGAGGTGCAGTGTGAACTAAACATTTGTCTCATCCACACAGGTTGCCACACATTGGAGGAACACACCTGCCAACTGACAGCATCCATTTGTATAGTGGAAAGGTTACCCCACCATTGGTCACAACAGGCATAACAGAGGATGCACAGTTGTGGTGACTCACCACCACCCCACCGAGATGATGGTACACAGGACAGCGAGGACACAGAGGAAGAGGTCAGCAACACATATGACACCACTTCTAGCCAAAGGAAAAAACGCAAGAGGAAGAAGAGGTTCACAGCGGATGAGCTGCGGGCCCTGGCAGAGGCTGTCCAAACATACCGTAATAGATTGTATGGGCCGAATGCTGCCCGGTTGTCCCCATCAGATCGCACTGCCATATGGGCAGAAATAGCTGCTGTTGTAAATGCAGTTGGACGTGGGAATCGTACAGGGAAAAATTGTCAGAAAAGGTGGAATGATGTCCGGAGGGATGCCAAAGGACATGAGGCACACCGCCGCAGAAATCAATCCATAACTGGAGCAGGAACCCCCTCCCCACAGAGAACGTCACTAGTGGAGCAATATGCACTTGGCACGCTGGCAGAGGAGCAAATTGTGGGTGTTGGACGTGAGGACACAGCTGGAAGAGGTAATGGACAGTCTTGCATGTATAGCATTGCAGTGTCAATTTAGTGCAGTGAGCATATCTCATGAATGGCTTAGGACACATTGACATGGTCCATGTAATGTCATGTCATATTACTGGCCATTACCATTCTGGACAGGTGTTGGTATGGTGTTTCTCTATCATTTGTAAACCCCACAAATAGTATATGCCACATTAATCTGATGTGTGATGCGCATATATGACTCCAGACCTCTCTACCCATTCTACATCTGATGACTGTGGACAGATGCATGGGACAGGTAGTGAGGGCTTGGAGTAGCTCTACGTATCATGGTAGCAGCCCAATGTAGTCTGCCTGCATCACCAAAGAATTGGTGTTCCGATTTGTAACTCTCTGCGAGTGAGGTGGTTACATTGAACACCTTTACCTTGGCGTTGTCAGCCCAGTGGGGTACGACGTCCCTGGCAATGGTGTCCCTAGATGTAAGCCTGGCAAATGGTGGGGGTACTGCTGACCAGGTTGTATCCAGTGTGAGCACACAGCCTGACATATTAGGCTACATTAGCTGCTTGGAGGGGAACTTGGTGATCCTTTATGAGCGGTAAAAGGGGTCACCTGGAGGAGACCTGGCTCTATCCTGTCGCTGCTATTTAACAAATTGCTGCTCACTGGTGTAACAAATATGTTATGTGCACAGTGGGGTCCTGGCATGGCAATGTGTGACATCCACTAGTGTTGATGGAAGGGATGCATTACGGTGCACACCAGTGTCTGCATGGAAGCTGAATGCCAGGGGTAATCCCTAAAGAAGATGGGTGGACTTCACACTGGCCATTACAACAGTGGCTATTGTGGAACTGTATGCCCTTTCCTGCAGGATATGTGGAGTGTGGTGTCAGTGTATGAGGGTGTGGTGTGGAGCTGAAGGGGACAATACAATAAGTATGTGGAGTGGTGGATGTTACTCAGTGTACATTAGTGTGCATGGTACAGTTTGGTCTCAAGGTACCTCACATCAGGGACATGTGCCTTAGCATGCAGATGGCACAGACAGTAGCTACGTATACCCATGTGTGATGCACTAGGTACTAATGGTAGGTCCAGCAAGAGTGTCTTCATACGTAACGTGATGTGTGGGAACAACCAGTTGCACTAACACGTCATGTGCATTGTTAAACATCATGCTGATGTATAGGGTTTGTCAACATTAGGTACTCTGGAACATGGGTGTGTGAGAGTATGTTGATGGCAGGGATATGAGGCACATGTGATGAGTGCAGATGTGAATGCATGATACAGGACATAGAGTCACTGGAAGGGTAAGTCTTAAGGGTCAAGGCATTGCAGTAAGCCCTGTATGAAGTATAGGTGGAGAGGCAGAGTGGCAGGCCTGTCCCTGGTAACAGCCTGGACATAGATGGGCCTAGATGCCCTGGACCAGGCTGTTACCAGGGACAGGCCAGCCACTCTGCCTCTCCACCTGTATGAAATGGTCAATGGCTCACTGTCTCCCAGACGCATGCCAAGCATCCATCCTGCCCACCACCTCTGCAAGGTACCCTGCACACCACTCAACACCAGTGCTCACCCCATCTTCACTCTTGGTTGCTCACCAAAACTGGCAATTGATGTCCATTACCTCAACATCCCTATTTACTGAGGCTTTATACCCTCCCCCTGTGAACGTAACACCTGCACAACACCTTCATTCTAATGTACCACCAACACACCTGCTCCCCCCATCATCACTTACATCAATACCTATAACAGCTCTTTTACCATACCAACATCCATAGATAATGCATGGGTCACCCCCATCCTCAGCAAATACACCCTTAAACCCTCATTCCCCAACAACCATCATCACTTCTCTAATGTCCCTTAACTCAGACTAATCCATAGGCAGACTATCTCCAGATCCTGCTCTCCTGATCCTGCTCTACCCAGAGGACAGCCAGTAGTTAGCCTCTAGGCAATCTGGCATCCGCACCCGCCCCCCCACCACCCAGTCTGACACGTCCCTGCTGGACTGATGATTCCAGCTTGGCAGAATCTGTGAATCTGGATGCATGGCCACAATCCTCCTCCTTAAGGTCTCTGTTCCGTTTGATCTGTAGGACCACCGCATCCTCTGTAAATGACTCACCTACACTGTCAGCTTCTCTACAGTGACTGGCGATAGGATTGCCTCCAATCCCCCAGACATGACCTCTAGGGTCTTAGATGAGTTGAGTCAGCTGACCCTTGCCATATCTATTGTGATAAACCACAGGTTCCTTGTACCAGTTCTACACTGTTCAACATTGCAACCGATCCTTTTATCCCCTGGCTTGACACCTTGGGGGTAACCTACGCATCCCTTGCTGGTGACACTGAAGTCCATGTCCCCCTCACAGGCATCCACTCCTTTGCCTCAATTACACTGAACAAAATCAACGGAATCATTATGCCATGCATGGCAGAGCACCCTCTCTCCCTGGATGTTGACAGTACGCAAGTTGTAGTTGTTGTCAGCCCCCACTGCCATACAGTTCTCATCCCCTATTCCTCCACCCTCCTCATCTCCAGCAACGCTAACCACATATTGGAAATAGTGGAAAGGCTGGCCATCTATCTTGCACTGTCCTGTCCTTGACTGCTCAAGTCAACGCCACCATCTCCTCCTCAGCGTATTAGCTCACACCTATGAAAGCCACATTGTTTAGTCGTACTGTGAGTTGCCTCCAAACTATACCGCCATGAAATGCAGACCCTCAGGCTAGACAGTGAGGGTAGTGCTGGGATAGGGCCAGTGAGACCAATCGTTGGTAGGCCAGGTTTTACCTTCCAGTCAAGCAGCCCCTATAAATCAAACCATGTGCCATGGGCTGCTGCAGACATTCCGGTACTGCCCCCACCTACGTATGTGCCCCCATTCCATGCTGCCCCTTCACCTGCATCCTCTGGTCCTGCAATGACAACATGCCCCTAGTCCCCCGCTTCAACCAGAAACAAGCCAGTGGCTCCTAGTGCAGAATCCTGGCCTCAACAGTGTATCACTGCCTACAATACCACCTTCACTCAGTTGCTTCCTACTGGGCTTACTGCAATGCCCAATGTGCATACCCTTCTGAGGACTGGTGTCATGAAAGGATTCCCTGACACCATTCCTCGGGGTGAGTGGGAAGTGCGATCTGACTCACCCCGAGAGCAAACTTACTGCTACATTGTTGGGCTACCAATCAATTGTAATTGGTCCACCTGCTGTGGCCATATGTCTGAGGCCATAGGCGCATTGCTGACACGAAATTGATCAATCTTTCAATACATAGAGGCACACTGCAGCTGTAAGTTGACGTATTCATGTTGTGGAACCGTGCTACTTATCATGGGTACATGCATAGCATTAATGCTGAGACTGACAGCATGAGAACTGAGGTAGCATTAATGTAATGTGTACATCGACAGGGTATTCATCCATGTGTGTCGAACATCAGTGATGTTGGTGACTGCATGTCACATCACCTGCCAGAGACCCTGCTGAGCTGTCTATGTGCTTCACTATGGTATCATGACATTGCCATGGTACATGGAGGGCTTGTGTACGTAATCACTTACTAAGAGCAAGTGCATGTTGTGGTACAGATTGTGGTTCACCTTTTCACACTGATTATGAAGCTGAGTGTTGTGTCATAGCCTGTGCACATCTGATACCTACCTCCATTCTCTCAGCAGGTGCATCCACAATGTCAGGATCACAAGAAGTGCTAAGAACAACAGACAGTTGTGTTGCAACATACGAGGATGGTGAGCAACCTGGAACATCAGGAATGAGTCGCCATGCTGTAAGAGCTGTAAATGCCGACAGAGCGGCTTTGGAAATTGCTGGTCCTTCTGGTGTATCACATCCACAGAGTGCACATGTTGTAGGACTTAGCAGTGGACAACAGACCACCATTGCCACACAACCTACTGGGAGGGTGTGTCATACTGGTTTGCCAATGGTCACATCAAAGAGTGGCACATCCACATGTACCAATTCTGTGGCAAATACTGTCTGCATGTTGCCTGTTCCTCCTGGTGTGGTTATGACATCAAGCTTGTCTCATGATGTAGCAATGCCCTGTCACACAACACGTGCAGGAGATGGTGGGCTGGTCACTTTGTATGGTGAGGTCATGGGACAGAGCCATGCCACATCTATCCCTACATCAGGCAGTGCACTCTCACATGCACGTGCTGCCGTTATTCCGGTCCATACTGTCCCCTCCCAATCCATTGCCATATGCACCTCTGGCATCTCTGCCACCCATGGTAACAGGTCTACATCTTGCATACAAACCGTTGCCATGTCCACATCAACCACTTGCAATACCGTGCCTTCTAGACCAACTCATTCCAATACACAGGGTGTATGCACAGTCAGGCCCATTGGCTCAGTCAGACCAGGAGCAAGGGGCACCGGTCCACGGCTGGCTCAGGCTGGTGCAGAGATGGATGAGGACATATTAGATGGTCAGAGGCGGCAACTGTCTATACTCAGCCGTCTGTACACCACACAACAACTGTGTGTGGATTATCAAAGATCAATGTACCTTCAGACAGTGAGGGCATGCCGTGCTGCCAGTAACAGACATGCAGCCCAGGCACGTGATACTAGGGAGCATAGGGTACTGGTGCACACGCAGACACATAGCTTGGTGGAGGCATTGCGAGGTGTCCGTGATACATTGCAGGGGAGTCTGCCAACATACATCCAGCCATTAGTTGCCATGCGTCAGAACGAGACCATAGTCACAGATATCTTGAACCAGTTGTCTACCAACCAGACCTCTCTTATCAACCTTGTCCGACAGGCACATCCTGGTGGGGACCCAGATTGGCAATTGGGGACTTTCCCACCCAATTACCGACATCCACATGTACCTGAGAATCAGTCACAGGGTGATGCAGGTGCTGTGGCCTATGCACCGCGGTACATGGAACCCCAGTTGCCCCAACCTAACAACAGTTTCCCCATGTATCACCAAGCCAACATGTATCATGGACAGGCATATGCTGGCAGGGGTGAGGGATTGCCATATCTGCCTGGTGGCATGCAAGTCCCACCAGCACTTCCTACACGTAGAGCACGACGGCGCCGTGCAGGGCCACCACAGCCAACACACTCTCCTACCTCTTCACATGGTAGTCCCCAGCCACTGTTCCCATGATGTGCCCATCTGTAGGGGTCAATGTATGGAGGTGATGCTATGTTCAATAAGGAGGGTTAAAAATTTGATAGCAGATGTTTGCATTTTCATTTAGGGGATGGCCTTCTGTGATAATGTTGTGAAATGACCAGACATGTATAAATAAGAGCTTAAAATGTGTGAATACCTATTTTACTTTATGTGGCTTTATATTGCTTTGCTGTAGTTATGCTGATTGCATGTGGAGCAGTTTTTCTGCTCATTGTCCGTAAAGGCCCGTGTAGCTGACTGCACATGCAGGCATGTGCAGACACACACAGTTATGCTTCAGTACATGTGGTAGATGTGCATAATGGTATTAGTGCTGTCCTCTATAACCCTGACACCAAGGGTATAGGCACCATTACGACATGATGTGCTAGACATTATAGTATGTCAAGTGACCAGGGTATTCACCGGTTGGCCTTAATGTGTGACATGCATGGGAGCTGTCTGTACATGCCATCAATGTCAGATCAGTGATGTTTGCTATGTCACATAGTTTTCTTTCTCCAGAATAAGCGTTCTGTTTATTGCACTGTTCTCAGTGCTTTGGCCATCGCCATGTTGCATCCTTTTTGCTTTTACTTTCATATGATTGCTGTCATAGTTTATAATGCCAAATACACATATTTCGGATGGATGTATTATTTATTTGTTCTGAGCCACTGGGAACACCTCTGGCCCATTTTACTCCCATTTATAATTTGCCCTGCATGTGCCATTACTTCCAGAGTGAAGCCAATATGCACATTTGTTCTGACACCACTAATGGCAGCAGTCAGACCACTTTTACTATGACTCTCACTCATTCAGCACAAGATTGCTTACAATCCCCCAGACCACCCTTGGCTTTATTGGGCCGCCACAGTGAGGCTTCGGTTGCATCTCTAGCCACTACTATCCCCGGGACCGATGTCTGGCCATACCCAGTGCTCTTGGGGTGACGTTAGTACAACACATTTACTTGATGTAGGGGGTTCACAGTGGCTCCGTTTCATTCAAGCTATCATCCATCAAGTAATTGTGTTTTACCAACATCACCCAAAGTGGGACAGGTATGGCCAGACGTTGGTCCCGGGGATTGCTGTGGCTAAAGATGCAACCGAAGCCTCACTGAGGGGGCACAACAAAGCCAAGGGCGGTCTGGGGGATTGTAAGCAATCGTGTGCAGAAAGAGTGAGAGCCATAGGAAAATTGGTCTGACCGCTGCCATTAGTGTAATTTGCATATTGGCCTCAATCTGGAGTAATGGTACCTGCATGGCAAAATATAGATGGGAGTACAATGGACCAGAGGTATTCCCAGTGGCTCTGATTTACTCGAAATTTCATCTGACTGGTTCTTCTTTTTGCATGTTTGTTATAGTAGCCTCTACTCATATTGTCCCCATGTACTCTGTTTAATACTATGTTCTTCCACATGTCATGGGGTCACATGACTGTTAATGTGCAATCATGGTTTCATGTGGATAATAAAGTCACTGTAAGCATCATCTGTCTTCTTGTTGTGGTGTTATTATGCAAAACAATCTTGGATGAGTGCATTCCGTACAACGATGCCAGCTGGTGTTTGCTGCTGCCTGCGCCTTGGTATATCCCCTTCTTGTGGCTGCATGGGGATTTCATCTGGTGGTGGTAGTCCCCTGGCATGGGCAAGGTTGTGCAGTATGACACAGGTGAGTGCCATGCTGCATACGAACCGTGGATGGTACTGCATTGAGCCACCAGACACATCCAGACAACGGAATCGTGATTTGAGGATGCCAATGGCCCGTTCTATGACCACTCTGGTTCTGCTATGTGCACTGTTGTAGCGTTGCTCAGCTTGTGTTTGTGGATTGCTGATGGGGGTCAAGAGGTATGGCTTGAGTGGGTATCCACTGTCACCTGTAGATGAAATCATACATACATGGTATTATGGCTTGGTACACACATAAATTGACATGTGACATCTCCAATAGTGGGATAGTTTATATTCTCTTGGTTCAATATGTGCCTATACTGCCTGTGCATGGCATTCGGTAGGCATGTCTTGTACGTAATTTACTGCTTGTGAACACATATTTGTTGTACATACATGATGTTGTGGTCAATGCTGGATTTCAACACCATTGGCCTCAACATCTGGTATGGATCCAGCAGTATCACCACCCCACGCCAGCATGTGCAGTTCATCAGGTACAGACACAAGGACAGAATCAGTGCCCATGAACATGCAGCCACCAGATTGTTATGGTTCACAAGGTTTGGAGTGCTAACAATATGTTCATAGCTGTGGGGTGGCAACTGTTTCCTTGGCTTTCACTAGGAGCTGGAACAATAGTTGGATGGGAGGTACTCTTCCAGGGATGGCTTTTTCAGTGTGCAGGTCACCAGGATGTGTGTACGAGTCCAAGGGATGTGCCATGGAGCCAGGGAGTGATTGATCACTGAAGCTAGCTGAGGACAGTTCTTTGTACATTCTGTGAAACCAATGGGAGTTCCAGGGGGGATTAGTACTTCAGGTATGGCTGGGGCTCGGACATTAGTTCAGGGGGCACGTGGATGGACGTGGACAACATGTTAGCAGAGTCAGAGCAAGTTGCAGTAGTAACGTTGTGGTCTGGGGGATTACACAGTGAACTGGCATCTAGAGGGGGACTTTTATTCAAAATATTATTGTCTGTGTTCACAGGTCTGATTGGCGTTTACACAGGCCTTGTGCTGGTGTACGGAGAGCAAGTTCCGCCTATGGAGTGGGGAGCTGCCACTCCACCATAAACAGTTAATCAGGCTCAGAATAGCCTGGTGAGAGTAGTGTTTGGTATTACCATATTTCATGGCAGAGTGGTTGGTTGAGCAATATGATGGGATCTGTGCATAGAATAGATGGTCTTGCACCAGCAGCTTTCTGCCACTTTGAAGGAGTTTTTTTGTCAGGGATACATGATGAGTGAACCGAGGCACTATGTTCGGTCGCACATGGTCGGGATCTGAGAAGGGTAATATTCTGAGTGGACTACAGCTCAGACACATGCAAAGGGTTGACAGACATCATCAGACATCTATACCCACATTTGTCTGCTATTACAACAAAGGTACAGTGATGCATGAGTGGTTGATGGATGGATGTGCAGATACATCTGGTGTTCATGCCAGAGATCTGTGTATGTATCCTTCCATATGTGTGCCTATGTGTGCATGTGTGTGTGTTTATCTTGCAGATGATGATATGTCTGTAGTGGTACATGGTCTCAGAAGTGCAGTTTTGCAGCCAGTTTGTTTGATGTGATTCTGCCTAGTGCTCACAGATATAATCACTGAGTTTGACCATGCTCCCATCTAGTATTGGGGATTAGCAGTGCTGTTGCTATTTGATCAGTGGGAGCCTGTTACTTACAAGTTAAGTTGATCTGTAGCCACATGTCATGGTTATTTGGGATGTCATGTTTTGGATTAACACAGCTTATGCACAATGGGGAGGATTGATGTTTCTGTTCACATGTATCTGTTCACTCCCAGCTTCCAGTTGTGGAGAGTGATGGACTCCCACCTCCCAATGTGTTCTGGAGGCTAGCGTACATAGATGGGATGATGTTCATGTCATGTTGGCTTTGGTTATTGTTATCCAACTTACTTCGTTCTGCCACTGTCCTACTAACAATAGGGGTCGCTTTCCTGTCAACTACAAGCTTTGCCTTGGTTTGGTTCTTTAGTAGGACTGGAGGTATGCACAGGTGGAGTTGTGCTGTCGGTGTGTTAGGTTATACACAACAGGTGAACACCATGACATGTATAATCGTGTGATGTGTGGTGGCCCTTTGCTACTTACCCAGTAACCATGCAGTTCCATAGACTCCAGCTTCAAACTGCTGGTAGATACAGGACTGATGGAGCACAAAGGAATCATGAGTGGACCCTGGCATGGTGATGTTGGCATTTAGGAATCTACAGGAGGCATCGCAGATCAGCTGTGCATTTATGCTTGTTGTGCCACGTCGGTTGTAGTAGACATGTGCATTAGTAGATGGTGTTTTCAATGGGATGTGTGTACCATCAATGGCACCAATGGTGTTTGGCATACCATGCATGCTGTAGAATCCCTGCTTGATTTGTCTCATGTCCTCCCATGTTTGCGGCATGCTCACCAGGTACCTTAGCTTCATGTTTATTGCAGGTATGACTTGATGTAGCACTTTACTGCATGTTGGCTGTGCTATTCCCATGCATTGGGCTACTCCAGACTGGAATGTTCCTGTAGCTAACAGCTGCAGGGTCACTGATACTTTCAATAGTGCTGGTAATGGGTCACCTCGTTGTGTTGTAGGGGTTATGTCCTGTTCTATTGCACGTACGATTTCCAGGATGGTTTCAGGCGGGAATCTGTATAACCGGTGCACCTCTTCAGCAGACATAGCAAAAACATTTGTACGTTGGCGTGGTATCCGTGGGGCCCTCTGCATTCTCCAGCGCCGGTGACGTGTACGGCGGAGGTAATGTAGGTATTCTGCCATTGGTGGGATGGGCTGGATGTAGGTTGCTGTCTGTTGGTACTCCTGTGTTATTTGTTAGTGGACACCTGCACATGCAGTTGGTATGGTTTACACTGATTAAATGGTGTATTGCAGAGTGATTCTGTAGTGGCTAGTTGTGACAGATAGGATTGTCCTATATGTTTGGAGTGCACTCTGTTGCAGACTTCACAATTGGCACTGTCCTTTGTCTTGGGCTCCTTGGTGCTGCTATGGGGCATATGTCTGTCTCTCCCAGTGTTGGGGTTCCAGTTTCAGAGAGGACTGCTATTGCAGGGAATGTTATCGTTTTTTTTATGGTGGTCTTTTGTATCGCTGCCTGATACGTGTAGCAGGTGAGGGTACTGTTGTCCCTTCAGCGCTGAGAGGATAGGGATCTACCTTTCCAGACGGGTGTGTTGCTGTGTTTGTTTGTTGTGTGGTTCGGGGTTGGCGCCAGTGCAGTCAGCTGTGCAGCCTCTGTGCACGGCGTTTGACGTGGAGCGTGTGCTCTTAAGACCTTCCCACAACTGGGTCTTCTGTTTGCGCTGGTTTTGTGTAACGCCCACTGCTGGCTTGATTTGTACTTGGGCGGTATTTATTTTTCTTGGCGGTGTGGCCTGGGTCATGTTTTGCGCTGGCGCTGCGTGCTTTTGCACCCGCGCACGGTTTGGTGCTGGGGTGCTGAGTTGCAGGGCGCTGCCGGGCCACCTGGGTGTTGCGTTTTGTGTGCGCACTTCGCCGGACTTGTTCTGTGCTGGGCGCTACCTCACCACCAGCGCTAGTTGCCACTAGCGCTGGCGCTTGTCTCTGCGCTCCGCCTGTAGTCAGGCAGTTGATCTACCATAATCCCAACACCTCCAAATCTTATCACTTAGGCCTCTGACGCGCCCTACTGTGGCTGCAGTCTGCAGCTCCCTTACTGCAAATCTTGACATTTCCACACAGCGCACTTTCACTTGATAACTTACAACGCAACTGTACAGCTGCTTATTATACAACCCGAATTTCATTGAGCCTACACTGTCAACAGCACAACCCCAAGGCCGCTGCTTCGCAACAGCTAAACAAGAAATACATCTGTTGACTCATAATATTTTTTATATGGGCATTTCAATTACTTTACCTTGTGACCCAAGGCCAGTGGCATTTGTATTGCAATAAATATTACCTTGGTGTGTACTGTAACTTGTACTGCAAGCCACATTAACAGTGCCTGTAGTTGCCAGAGTCATTATCTGAGAACTGCTTACCTCCTTTGAACTTTATCTCCAATAAACATCATCTAGAAGCAGATTATTTGTATTTGTTTGTGTTGTTAGTTGTGCAGGCTTGCCTGAAGGGCCCTGTCAGGGCACATTGATTGCAGGCACTCTGTGTACAGTACT
>JAVHNH010000034.1:0-13743 GCA_034783935.1 Desmognathus catahoula
CCCCTGTTGGTGACCCTTGTTGGGACATTGTAAAATCATGTGTCCTGAGCTTCTACAATAAAAACATAATCTCTCTACGTCTTCTTTCTCTCTCTTGAGGGGTTAAGGGTTTACGAACCCCTGCTATTTGCATTGGTTCCTCGGTCTCTACTTCCCTTTTACCTATAGGAAAATAATTTTCATCTAATTATATTTTGTCAATGGCGACAGCTATTACGTGGTGCAAGTAAGTCCAGCTTATGTCCTAGTCCAAAGACTACTTGGATATGGACAAGTGCGTTACTGTGATAAAGTCTACTGTAGTGTCATTCTATTGCTTTCTGTGAGAAAGCATATTTAAAACGGTGGAATTTGTTTCAACTGGTGTGTTATACTGGAAGAAAATGTTTTTGTAAAGCTGTAGGCTTGTTCCATGTTGTCAGTGAAAGTAAGTCCAAGATGGAAGGTTCATCGATTTGTGTGAACGAGCATCTTTCGGCCTTTCTGTGCATTGTAAAACTGTATTTTCTCCTCTTGTGTTTTAACAGCATGTGTCTTCTGTGGCTGAAACTTAAACAGTTTCTATCGGCTTTTTCCTCTATCTGTGTTCAGCAAAAAGGAGGAGGGCGGCAAAGGCACCAGCTTACCACAAAGGAGCACCGCCACAAAGGAAAGATTAAGGGTTTAGAGAGGGGTCAATGTGGGGTTTTTCTCCAACTAAACACTTTCCTAAAGTTTCCTTGTGGAAAAATAATGAAGTCCTCTGCGAGTTTTTAAAGAATTTTTATTTCTTTCGCACCGGCTGCATTCGCTTGTCTTGCCAGCATGGGGTTTAATCTTTGGCGGCTGTGTGAATGGGCTGCAATGAATAAGGGGTGAGCTCTCTCTCCGGGAGCCGGGCACTGCTCTGAGGCCCTAATCACTGTGTAAACAGCCCTCCGCCCTGCCTCCCTCGCGCGCTGCACAGTAGCCGGGAGATTGCACCGGCGCGCGCTTTGAAATGCAGGAGCCTGAGCCGCCAAACAGACACGGCCTGATCTTCCGCCGCCACCGCCTTCTTCGCTTCCAAATTAAATAGTGCAGAAAGAGATGCCGTTTTATTGCTATATAGTGCCCTCGGATTTTCAAGTTTAGTTTCAGTCAACAGTGCTGCTGCCTCTGCTGAGATTGGGACTCCTCATGCCAGGATTATTAATGTCCTTTTGTGGTGAATGGCGTTTGTTTTGAGTATTGTTTTGGTTTTTGTCTCGATGGAGGGTATCATTCTGGGAGCGTATCCATAAACACATTCAAAGGGGCTCATTTTGATTGAAGAATGATGTGCGTTATTAAAAGCGAATTCCGCCATTGGTAGGAGTTTCACCCAGTTTTTCTTGTTCTCTAAGGTATAACATCTGATGTACTGTTCCAACGTTTGATTAGTTCTCTCGGATTGTCCATCCGTTTGGGGATGATATGCAGTGGAGGTGGCAGCCTGGATTCCCCATGCTGACAGAATTTCTTTCCAGAATCTTGCTACAAACTGGGGTCCTCTGTCTGACACGATTTTGGAGGGAAGCCCGTGATCTTTATAGATGTGCTCCAGAAATAGATTCACCAATTCGTTTGCCGTCGGGAGTTTGGTTAAAGCAACAAAGTGAGCCATTTTCGAGAATAAGTCCACTGTCACCCAAATTACTGTTTTGCCATTGCATGGAGGTAAATCAGGAATGAAATCCATTGCGATGGACTGCCATGGACCAGGGGGCGTCTCCATGGGTTGTAGGTATCCAGAGATTTTCTGACGAGATGTTTTAGACTGAGCACATATTGGGCAATCAGACACATATTTTTCAAGTTGTTCCTTCCAGTGGGGCCACCAGAACATGCGACGAAACAACTCCTGAGTTTTTCCCACACCCAAATGCCCTGCGGCCTGATCATCATGGACCCAAGAAAGTACTTTGTTTTGATATTTTTTAGGAATTATCAATCTCTCATTATGGACCCATCTTCCCATTTCGTCGAAGACCAATTCAACTCCTTTCTCCATCAGATCCTCTTTTTCCTCTTCACTGAATTCAGGAATCCACTCATCCCAGTCGGTCAATGCCATCACGGGATCTTCTTGAAAACTTCTGGCAGATAGAATGGGGATTGGCTCTTTGATTATCTCTTGAGCTGATCCAGAGGTCAATCGAGATAGCGCATCCGCTTTTGAGTTGTACATTCCTGGTCTGTAAGTGATTTGCATATTAAATCGATTGAAAAATAACGACCATCGCGCATGACGGGCATTCTTGCAATGTGCACTTTTTAAGTAGACCAAATTTTGATGATCCGTTAGAACTTCGATGGGTAGTTTAGTACCTTCTAAATAATGTCTCCAATGAGACAATGATTCCTTAATAGCCAAAAGCTCTCTCTCAAGTATCGTGTAGTTCTGTTCCGCAGCTAACATGGTTTTTGAAAAATATGCCACTGGGTGAAAGGTTCCACTGGTGTCTCTTTGTGACAGAACAGCCCCTAGTGCATAATTGGAGGCATCTGCCTCTAAACGATAAGATTTCTTTGGGTCCGCTTGTAGAAGAACTGGGGCAGTACAGAAAAGCCTCTTCAATTCCTCCATGGCCTCTTCTTGTAATTTGGTCCATGCAAATTTGGTGTCTTTCCGCGTCAACAGGGTTAATGGTTTCACCAATGCTGAAAAATTTGGAATAAACCTTCTATAGTAATTAGCAAATCCAATGAATCTCTGGATATCTTTTACGGTGGTGGGAATGGGCCAGTTCAACACGGCCGAAATCTTTCCTTGGTCCATTTCGACCTTTCCCGGGCTTAATACATGGCCTAGATATTCGACTTGGGTCACGTGGAATTGGCATTTCTCCAATTTGACGTACAAGCGATTTCGTCTCAACCGGGTTAAGACTTCCTGAACATGTTGTTCATGTTCTCCCTCATTCATGGAGTAAATCAAAATGTCATCAAGATAGATTGAAACATAACAGCCCAGGATGTCCTGAAAGATATCGTTGACAAAATATTGGAATGCGGCGGGTGCATTGCACAGTCCAAATGGCATTACAAGGTATTCGTAGTGCCCATATTTTGACTTAAATGCCGTCTTCCACTCATCTCCGGCTCGGATGCGAATCAGGTTGTAAGCCCCACGAAGGTCTAGCTTAGTAAAGATCTTGGCTTCCTTAACTTGATCAATTAAGTCTGGAATGAGTGGAAGAGGATAGCGGTTTTTGATAGTAATCTCATTGAGTTCGCTATAATCGATGCAGGGTCTCAATTCCCCTCCCTTTTTCTCCACAAAAAATATTGGGGCTCCTGCTGGAGATTTGGAAGGACGAATGAACCCCTTTTGTAAAGAATCTTGAATATAATCTTTCAGGACTGCTTGCTCGTTGGGGGACAATGAGTAAATTTTTCCATGGGGTATGGGTTTGTCCGGCAGTAATTCTATTCCGCAGTCATAGGCTCTGTGTGGCGGAAGTTCCTGGGCTTCTACCGGACTGAAGACATCAGAAAATTCCTGGTAGCAGTCCGGGATTTCAATGAGGTTAATGGAGTTTTCTTCTTCGGAATTTTCCGGTAGTGCAGTGATCTTTTCAGGGGTTAGTATTCCGCAGGAGGTACAATACTCCGGATCGAACCGGATGGTTCGACGCTTCCAGTCGATCTGCGGGTTGTGGAGTTTCAACCATGCCATCCCTACTATCAAACGATATCGGGGAGATTGAATAATATCGAATTCTATGGCTTCAGCATGACTGCCCAAGGTCATCAGAATAGGTTCCGTTTTCTCCAGCACCGCCCCGGAACGAATGATGGCTCCATCAACTCCCCTCACGAGCACAGGCTTGCTCTTCTTAACTCGCTGAATGTTCAGATCCTGTACGAGGTTTCCATCAATATAATTAAATGGAGCACCGCAGTCAATTAGCAGCTTGATCTTCTGGGTGGTGATGTTCAGAAATTCGACCTCTACTTCAAGATGATCCCCGGTAAGAGCGGCGAGATTTTCGAAGGGCATCTGCATCACGCTCGGATTTCCCCTTCCTTCGAAATCCGAGCTTTCTCGTTTTCCGGCTGCGTTTTCTTGCGTTCAACCGCCGAGGGCTCTAGGTTTTCTTGAGTAGCCACTTTCAAAGAGACCGACGTACTGCTACTCTTTTTGGTTAACGGACAATCTTTGATCAAGTGCCCACTTTGCCCGCAATATAGACACAACCCTTGTTTGATGCGACGCTCTCTCTCCTCAGATGTGAGTGGCCCCCTAGGCCTGGATTCTCTCGGTTCCACCTTCTTCTGAGATGGGGTGAAAGTTCCCGGTCTGTGAACTGTGTTAGCATTTCTATCCATTCCAGAGTTCCGTCTGAATTCCAGTTTTCGAAATTCTTGCTTTCTTTCATGTTTTCGTTGATCAATTTGAATTACCAAATCTATCAAATCTCTAATGTGTGTGGGCTGTGGGAAGACATATTGCAGAGAGTCTTTAATATCTTCTCTTAGTCCTAATAAGAAGATGGGTAGTTGTGCCTCTTCCGGCCATTCCAATTCCAAGATTAATTGATTAAATTTTGTGATGTATGTGGACAGTTCTGATGTGCCTTGTCTTAATGTCAACAATTCCGCCTTTTTTGATTGATCAGCTTGGCGGAACTCAAAAATCCTTTTGAATTCAGTCAAAAAAGCTTCATAGTCTTTCAACAAAAATGAATTCTTATCGAGCAAGGGAGATGCCCAGGCTAAAGCATCCCCACCAAGATTTGAGATCAGAAAGAGTACTTTCGCTTCTTCATGTTTGAATTGGTTTTCTTTGGCTCGAAAGTGGAGATTACACTGAGTGAGGAAGGCCTTGCATTCTTTTGGATTTCCTAAAAAACGTTCAGGCGGTGAAAGTTTCAAATTAATGCTTTCTCTAAAAACATCTTCATTTTCTTTTGCCTTTTGTAAGTGTGGCATTTGTGACGGGGAAGGGGAGCTTCCCCTTGAGCTTGTTCGGCTCCTAGATTCCATTGAGTCCTGTAATCGATTCACCGATTCCTGCAAAGTAACAGTTCTTTGTTTGCTTTCTTCCAAGTCTGCTCTTAGTTTCTGTAAAGTCTGGTTGATGTTTTCTATGGTTGCCTCCATCTGGTCAGGGAGGATAGTATAGGGCTTTTGCTTTATGTAATAACTGTAAATGATTCCCAACGATATCTCAGTTCGGGAAGAGATTAAGGAATATGCAAGCAGAGAACGGTTGGACCACTCCTAATAAACTTCTGCCTCAACAACACAATGAATATCAGTTGTTTACCTTCAATAGAATTATTCTTTAGGAGCGTCACACCCTTCAGGACCAGATGGAAACGACAAACAACAGCGGCATCCAATTACAATTGAATTCCGCCGGTGCCGCCAAGAAAGCCTTTATGGTATTTGGGTCTGGACTGTGTTCTTGGGACAAGGCTTCCAGATCTGAAAGAGAGGTAGGGGTATTAAGCACCTCGGCCCGTGAGGCTGTTTTTAGTGAATATAAGAGAGCTATGATCCGATTGAAATGATACCCTTTACCTTATGTTAGGCGACACCGGGCTTGAGTATTTCCAGCAGGCTGTGGAACTTCTGATTACCTCCTGGAGAACTGAAAATGTGGTTAAGGAGAGAAAGCCTAACAGTATATTTGTTACTGGTAACAATTAACAATCTACATCGCAGAATCTATTCCATATAATTGTACATAATGCACCATTTGTTAGAAAGGATACGTTGACTGACTTGAATGACGAGGGAGTTCCAGGAGTCCGTAGATGCGTGCAGTCGACCGGATCCTGCAATCCGTTTCCAACCAATAGGGAGTCTAGGTAGAAACACTAATCCCGGAAACGTCCGGGATGACCCACAACAGGTGGGTCCAACAGCAGTAACGGTAGGTTGGGTGGTGGACTACGGCATGCAGTCCCAACAACCTATTGTCCTTCCCTGGCAATGTTTTCAATGGGAGCCAGGGTTCGGGCGCCGCATATGCGGCAAGTGCGAGCTTCGGCAATGGTGATTAGTGAGCACCCGTCTGGGCATGCGCGTGCTCTGGCTTGTAGTGGCTCCCGGGGGAGCGACCCCACAATTCGGGCAACAATGTGTTCAACGTGAGGTGAATGATTTCCGGGCAGCGGGAACTAGTGTTCACGCACCACTTTTGATGGTGTGCGCATGCTTGTGAGAGTTGCGTCTTCCAGGCGCCCGTCTGGGCGGGCGAGGGACGACGTGTATAGTGACTCCAGAGGGTGCTGAGGCAAGTAGTGGAGCTTCGATGACAGGATCTGAAACCGTGCGTGGAGTGTCTCCCCAGAGACACACCAACGCGCGACCGTACGTGTCACCCTAGGAAGGTCCGGGCCCAGACACAACCCTCAGGTAACAACGAAAAACAAACGAGAGCGCACAAAATGTAATCAGAAGTCTTAATCCGTGAAATTCCTTACTTCAATATGTTCGTGTTGAGTTCCAATGTAATTCTTGAGGTGATATTCAAATCCGTAGTAATTCTTGAGGTGATCGATGTCTGGAGAGAGTCCTCAGGACGTCCGCTTCGTGTGATAACAAAAAGCAAAAGCGTCTTCCTGTCACCAGGGAGCGCGTGACACGCAGTGACTCTCATGCGTCACTGTTGTCAGGGGCATCAGTGAAGGGAAGCTGGTTGCCATGGGACGGAGAGAGAAACAGTTCAAAAGGTCAGATGAATCTCTGGCTCTCTCTCCGTCGCAGTACATGCTCTATAGCGTTTTGTCTGGAACTGGTAGTCATGCACTGACGGGGGAAGCATTGATGATAAAAATAAAAAGTTTAAATGGGTAAAGAATATTTAGCTACTGCATGCAGGGGCTTAGTTGTTGGAACACGGGGGTTCCTGGGAATCCACATGCCTTTTTGGAATCGTGACACTATCCCCTCCTCCAGAATCCCCTCCTCTCTCATAAAGGTCAATCAACCGTGGATCAACATTCTCTTCCGCTTCCCAGGAATTTTCGGTGTATGGACAGTCCTTCCACGTGAGTAGATACTCTAGTTTTCCACCCACAGTTCGTGATTTTAGAATGTGATCAGCTTCACACTCAAAGTAGTTCAATTTCAAGGTTTTCTTGGACAATCTGGTGGTCATCGAGGCTCTCTTTAACAAGGATACGTGGAACACGCTGTGAATTTTCCAAGCAGATGGTAATTTGAGCCTCATGTTTAGAGCTGAAATCCTCTTGATAATTTTGAAAGGGCCAACAAATCTTGGTTTGAATTTCCTGCTATAGCCCGACAAATCCAGATTCTTTGTTGAGAGCCAAACATAATCTCCTTCTTTGAAATCCGGGGCTTCTCTGCGGCTTTTGTTTGCTTGCTTTTCGTATTGCATCTTTGCTGTCTGCAAGTTCTGGGCTGCTAATGACTGGATCTTTTCCAGTCTTTCTGTGGTAGAAATAACAGCAGGCAACTTAAGTATTGTTTTGGTTTTTGCCTCGATGGAGGGGATCATTCGGGGAGCGTATCCGTAAACACATTCAAAGGGGCTCATTTTGATTGAAGAATGATGTGCATTATTAAAAGCGAATTCCGCCATCGGTAGGAGTTTCACCCAATTTTTCTTGTTCTCTTTAAAGTATAACATCTGATGTATTGTTCTAACGTTTGGTTAGTTCTCTCTGATTGTCCATCGGGGTTTGGGGATGATAAGCAGTGGAGGTGGCAGACTGGATTCCCCATGCTGACAGAATTTATTTCCAGAATTTTGCTACAAACTGGGGTCCTCTGTCAGACACGATTTTCGAGGGCAACCCATGATCTTTATAGATATGCTCCAGAAAAAGATTCATTAATTCGCTTGCCGTCGGGAGTTTGGTTAAGGCAACAAAGTGAGCCATTTTTGAAAATAAGTCCACTGTTACCCAAATAACGGTTTTACCATTGCATGGGGGCAAATCGGGAATAAAATCCATGGCGATGGATTTTCCAGGGACCAGATGGCGTCTCCATGGGTTGCAGGTATCCAGAGATTTTCTGACGGGAAGCTTTCGACTGAGCACATATTGGGCAATCGGAGACATATTTTTCAAGTTGTTCTTTCCAGTGGGGCCACCAAAACATGCGATGAAACAACTCCTGAGTTTTTTCCACCCCCAAATGTCCTGCGGCCTGGTCATCATGGATCCAAGAAAGTACTTTGTTTCGATATTTTTCAGGAATTATCAACCTCTCGTCATGGACCCATCTTCCCATTTCGTCGAAAACCAATTCAACACCTTTCTCCACTAGTTCCTCCTTTTCCTCCTCACTGAATTCAGGAATCCACTCATCCCAGTCAGACACTGCCACCACGGGATCTTCTTGAAAACTTTTGGCAGAAAGAATGGGGGTTGGCTCTTGGGTTACCTCTTGAGCCGATCCGGGGGTTAGTCGAGATAGTGCATCCGCTTTTGAGTTATACATTCCTGGTCTGTAAGTGATTTGCATATTGAATCGATTGAAAAATAGGGACCATCGTGCATGGCGGGCATTCTTACAATGTGCATTTTTTAAGTAGACCAAATTCTGATGATCTGTTAGAACTTCGATGGGTAGTGGTGTACCTTCTAGATAATGTCTCCAATGCGACAATGCTTCCTTAATAGCCAAAAGTTCTCTCTCAAGTATCGTGTAGTTCTGTTCTGCCGCCAACATAGTTTTTGAAAAATATGCCACTGGATGGAAGGTTCCGCTGGTATCTCGTTGTGACAGAACTGCTCCTAGGGCATGATTGGAGGCATCTGCCTCTAGACGATAAGATTTCTTTGGGTCTGCTTGTAAAAGAACTGGGGCAGTACAGAATAGCCTCTTCAATTCTTCCATGGCTTCTTCTTGTACATTGGTCCATGTAAATTTGGTGTTCTTCCGCGTCAACAGGGTTAATGGTTTCACCAATGCTGAAAAATTAGGAATAAACCTCCTGTAGTAATTGGCAAATCAAACGAACCTCTGGATATCCTTTACAGTGGTGGGAATAGGCCAGTTCAAAACGGCTGAAATCTTTCCTTGGTCCATTTCGACCTTCCCTGGGCTTAATACATGACCCAGGTACTCGACGTGAGACACGTGGAATTGGCATTTTTCCAATTTGACGTATAAGCGATTTTGTCGCAGCCGGGTTAAAACTTCCTGAACATGTTGTTCATGTTCTCCCTCGTTCATGGAGTAAATCAAAATGTCGTCAAGGTAAAGGGAAACGTAGCAACCCAATATATCCTGAAAGATATCGTTGACAAAATATTGGAATGCAGCGGGTGCATTGCACAGTCCAAAAGGCATTACAAGGTATTCGTAATGCCCAAATTTTGACTTAAACGCCGTCTTCCACTCATCTCCGGCTCGGATGCGAATCAGGTTGTAGGCCCCACGAAGGTCTAACTTAGTAAAGATCTTGGCTTCCTTCACTTGATCAATTAAGTCTGGAATGAGTGGGAGGGGATAGCGGTTTTTTATAGTAATCTCATTGAGTTCGCTATAATCGATGCAAGGTCTCAATTCTCCTCCCTTTTTCTCCACGAAAAATATTGGGGCTCCCGCTGGAGATTTGGAAGGACGAATGAATCCCTTTTGTAATGAATCTTGAATGTAATCTTTCAGAACTTCTTGCTCGTTGGGGGATAATGAGTAGAACTTTCCATGGGGTATGGGTTTGTCTGGCAGCAATTCTATTTCGCAGTCATATGCTCTATGTAGCGGGAGCTCTTGAGCTTCTACTGGGCTGAAGACATCTGAAAAATTCTGGTAGTGTTCTGGGATTTCAACGAGGTTAATGGAATTTTCCTCTTCAGAATTTTCCGGTGGTGCAGTGATCTTTTCAGGGATTAGTATTCCGCAGGAAGTGCAATAATCCGGATGGAACCGGATAGTTTGATGCTTCCAGTCGATTTGGGGGTTGTGGAGTTTCAACCATGCCATCCCCACTATCAGGCGATACCTGGGTGATTGAATAATATCGAATTCTAGGGCTTCAGCATGACTGCCCATGGTCATCAGAATAGGTTCCGTTTTTTCTAGCACCGCCCCGGAACGGATAATGGTCCCATCAACTCCCCTCACTAGCACTGGTTTGCTCTTCTTGACTCGTTGAATGTTTACATCCTTTACAAGATTTCCATCAATATAATTGAACGGAGCGCCGCAGTCAATTAGTAGCTTGATCTTCTTGGCGGTGACATTCAGAAATTCAACCTCTACTTCGAGATGATCCCCGGTGAGGGCGGCAAGATTTTCGAAGGGCATCTGCATCACGCTCGGATTTCCCCTTCCTTTGAAATCCGAGCTTTCTCGTTTTCCGGCTGCTCTTTCTTGCGTTCCCCTGCCGAGGGCTCTAGGTTTTCTTGAGTAGCCACTTTCAAAGAAACAGACGTACTACCGCTCTTTTTGGTTAACGGACAATCCTTTATCAAGTGCCCACCTTGGCCGCAATATAAACACAACCCTTGTTTGATGCGACGGTCTCTCTCCTCTGATGTGAGTGGCCCTCTAGGCCTAGATTCTCTCGGCTCCACTTTCTTCTGAGATGTGGTGAAAGTTCCTGGTCTGGGGACTGGGTTAGTATTCCTGTCCACTCCGGAACTCCGTCTGAATTCCAGTTTCCGAAATTCCTGTTTTCTCTCATGTCTTCGTTGATCAATTTGTATTACCAAATCGATCAAGTCTCTGATGTTTGTGGGCTGTGGAAAGACGTATTGCAAAGAGTCTTTAATATCTTCCCTTAGTCCTAATAAAAAGACGGGTAGTTGTGCCTCTTCCGGCCATTCCAATTCTAAGATCAGTTGATTAAATTTCGTGATGTATGTGGACAGTTCGGATGTACCTTGTCTTAACATCAACAATTCCGCCTTTTTTGATTGGTCTGCCTGGCGAAACTCAAAAATCCTTTTGAATTCAGTCAAAAAGGCTTCATAGTCTTTCAACAAACATGAATTCTTATCGAGCAAAGGAGAAGCCCAGGCTAATGCATCCCCACCAAGGTTTGAGATCAGAAAGAGTACTTTCGCTTCTTCATGTTGGAATTGTTTCTCTTTGGCTCGGAAGTGGAGAGTACATTGAGTGAGGAAAGCCTTGCATTCTTTCGGATTCCCTAAAAAACGTTCAGGTGGGGAAAGCTTCAAATTAATACTCTCTCTAGTAACCTCTTCATCTTCCCTTGCCTTATGTAAGTGGGGCATTCGTGACGGGGAAGGGGAGGTTCCCCTGGAGCTGGTTCGGCTCTTAGATTCCATTGAGTCTTGCAATCGATTCACCGATTCCTGCAGAGTAGCAGTTTTTTGCCTGCTATCTTCCATGTCTGCTCTTAGGTACTGTAAGGTCCGGTTTATGTTTTCTATGGCGGCCTCCATCTGGTCAGGGGGGATAGTTCAGGCTTTTGCTTTGTGTAAGCTATGGATAGATCTTTTAATACTTTCTTATTTAAAAAGGATGACAGGCTGGACCACTCCTGATAAACCACTGCCTCAACATCAAAATGAATATCAGTTGTTTACCTTGGTAAGGAATTTCTGTAAGGAGCGTCACACCCTTCAGGACCAGATGGAAATGACAAACAACGGCGGCATCCAAATACAATTGAATTCCGCCGGTGTCGCCAGGAAGCCTTTAGGAGAGTAGGTCGGGTCTGTGTTCTTAGGACGAGGCTTCCAATTCTGAAAAAGAGATGGGGGTATTCAGCATCTGACTCTGCGTGAATGTATTTTAACAGAGCATAATAGAGCTAAGGCCCATTTAATGGGAACCCTTTACCTTGTATTAGGCGACACCGGACTTGTGTGTTTTCTACAGACCGTGGTAATGCAGGTCAATCTCTGTAGAACTGAGGATGAGGTTAAGGAGAGAACCTGACCATGAGTTTGTTCCTGTAATGCAATCAACACAGCAGAAACCCATCCCAGACAATGTGCCCCATTACACCACCTGTTGAAAAGGATACGTGAGCTGCAGAGAAGCACCAAAGTGGTCCAGTGAATCGTAGCTGAAGGTAGTCGATCAGGCTCCTATACTGACATCATACGGTAATAAGTCTCCAGCAAACTAGGAGTTGATCAAAAAGGCACAAATCCCGGAAACGTCCGAGACGACCCACAACAGGCGGGTCTAACAGTGGAATCAAGAGGTGGGCTGGTCGTTTGACAGTTCAGGCCCAGCCACCTAATTAACTTTTCTTGCACAGATGTAAATGATTACGAATGTTATTGCGCAACACCAGCGGGGTGCACTCGCGCCGTCTGGGTGAGTAGTGAGCACCCGCTTGGGCATGCGCGTGTCTTTAGGGGCAATGGCAAATGGGGGCGTGACCCCACTCTACGAGCCACAACGTGAGGAGAGTCGACGTCTTAGCTGTGGAGATCAGTGATCGCGCTTCCTCATAGGGCGTGCGTGCATGCTCGTCAGAGAGATGTCTCAGAGACGCCGCCTGAGCGTGCGCGGGCCGGTGTGGATAGTGGCTTCAATGCTGAGGGAAGGATTGATCCCGTGCGTGGTGAGCCTCCCCAGAGACACACCAACGCGCGACCGAACGAGTCGCCCTAGGAAGGTCCGGGCCCAGACACAACCCTCAGGTAACTTCGAAAATAAAGCGCAAGCGAACAAAAATCGGTTCACGAGAGTACCTCACTCCGGTGGGTCCAGACTGACATCCGATGAGGGAAGAGCGAAGATTCCATGGGTCGAGAGGTGTTCGAGGTCTGAGGCGAGTCCTCAGGACGTCTGCTTCAGGTGAATAACAAAAAGCAAAAGCGTCTTCCTGTCACCAGGGAGCGCGTGAGATGCAGTGACTCTCCTACGTCACCGTTGCCAGGGGCACCAATGAAGGGAGTCTGGTTGCCAAGGGACGAAGAGAGAAATGGTTCAAAAGGTCATGGGCATTGTCTCTCTCCCCCTCTGCTTGATGGCGTTAGTCTGAGGTTCTGTACAAAAGGGAAAGGCTTTGAAGTTAAATAATAAAAGGTTTGTAAGTGTAAAAAATGACAGGCCACTGAATGCAGTTTATGTCTTGGAATCTGAGAGTTTCTGAGAATCCACATGGTTTTTTGAGGGCGTGACATGAACTTTTGGTGTTCTTGAAAGAAAGACTGGATTCTGCTAGCAGGTCATTAGTACTTTCACATGTGATTCTATGCCAACAAAATGATAGTCTTTCCTTGCGTGCCTTCATTTTGATAATTTACTCAGACGCTTCCAGCAGGTGCACTCAGTGAGCTGCATTCTGCGTGGAGAATATTTACAGAGGGCATCTCTTCCCTGCTTTCTGTTTTCCTGTGGAAAAAGCTAGCATTTTCAGAGCATAACTGTACTCATTTGGTGCAGTTATCTCATTCTGAGTTGTGCTTCATAGAGATTTGATTGGTAGGTGAATTACATTTGATTTGTAATTTAAATGCATAATACATAAATCGATTTGGTTCTTCTGTGCTGCATGTGTACTTTTTACCAGTTCATATCTTTTTCATAGATGCCATTCTTTCTTTCCTTTCTACATTATTATGCTTAAAAAAGTCAACCTCTCAATGTTTCCATCACATATTACAAATGCACTTTTTGGTGTAATGTGGTACAGAAGTTTGACTTGTGAAGAAAAGATAATCCTCCTAATTCAGTTTTTAAAGAAATTACTACTATAGGCAAAAATGAGAAATAGCCTTTGTATGCATTTGTAAGCTCTCCGTTCCGGTCACTTTCATTTATGTAGGCTCCAATTATAAAGTTTCATTTTTATGGCCCATATGTATTACTATTTTGAAC
>JAVHNH010000035.1:0-11111 GCA_034783935.1 Desmognathus catahoula
ACACACACACAGCCCAGACTAGGGGTCCATTTGGTCCCTAGCTGGCGAAAAAAAAGAAAACACATACATACACAAGAAGGACTGTCCTCACAGGGAAGAGGGAGGATTGCTGGTTATAGGAGATTTGTTTCATGATCAGATGTTATGTAGCATTGCTGAAATGCAGTCTTACCTCCCACAGGGCACAAAACATATGATTAAAATCCTCCAGTTAAGGGCAGCACTGAAACGACGGTGGGCGGAAGTCCCAGTTGAGCCTATGAAATCTGATTTGTTTCATCATGCGCTATCGACGAAAGGATGGCGGCACCAAATATCCATGATATATAACATATTACTAACTAGAGCCGAGATAGAGCCCATCCAAATTAAACGAGTATGGGAGGAAGATCTGGGATTGGACACATCGGAGGAGCAGTGGGAAAGGGTGTGCAGTCATACTAAAGAAGTTACCCAAAATGCCCGCCTCCGAATGATTCAGTACAGATTCCTCACTAGGAGCTATATCACCCCAGCGGTTCTATGTCATTTCAGTCCGGAAACGTTGTTGCGATGCCCAGGTTGTAGGTCCCCAGAATGTTCATTTCTTCACCTGGCATGGGGGTGTGTGGAGGTACATAGATTTTGGGAGAGAGTGTGCCATGAAATAAGTGAGATACTGGGAGTGGTGATACCGAATGAACCCAAAGTGTTATTTTTAGTCCAGCTGCCTAAAATGAATGTGGAAGATATAAAATTTCTGAGCCTGGCGTTGGTCCTTGCTAAGAAAACAATAGCAATGCGATGGATGAGAGAGGCCCCTCCTCGTATAGAAATGTGGCGTGGGCTATTGGCCAGGAGCAATGATCTGGAGGAGACAGGGCGCATGATGGCTCCCAGTACACAACGACCAAGAGATTACTGGATGAAATATAAACTATACTTACTAGGACTAAGCAGGGAGAGAGACTCGGAGGAAGACCAGGAGTGAGAGTGGAATATGAGAGAACGCGCTGTACAGAGTGGATGGTTATAAAAGAGGGATCCAGGGGGAAAGTTACCTAGCAAGTGCTGTAATGCATAGTAAGGAACCGAGCCAACGGACAGATGGGAAATACAAGATACAGAGTCGACAGGGGAGGAGGGGGGGAAAGTTGTTGTTCATGGCCGTTGCCATGGTGGTTGAGTAATATGTAAAGTGATGATATGGCAATGTATGATATTAACGGATGAATTTTTTTTGTGTAATGTACTGATGTCAAGATGGAAAAACAATAAAATATATTATATAAAAAAATATATATATAATACGAATAGGTTTTAGGAAGACTCCACATAATGAGTCATTTAACAAGGATAATCTCACTTGTGGTTTGTATTTTGATCAAGGTATAAAGAAAACAAAAGTTGTGTTTCACATGTGTTGATATATCAGGCACCAGTTGAGTTATCAACAGTAGGGTATATACAGCGCACACAGCCATCTCTTGCAAAGTAAATCTAGTTGCAAATAACGTACCGATTGCTTGTTTTTTCTGATGATATCGATCCCTGAATTGGTTCAAGGCAACACAGGGTCAACCTTGTTGTTGTTGATTGTGTTTCACATGTGAACCCTACACAAATGCAGAACCACCAATGAATAAACAGCAAACCTGCAGGGTATGCTAAACGCACACCAAGCATTAGGGTTTTGCAGACATACCCTCCCCGCAAAGAAACGTGGCTACTGCCTTCTCTTACCCCACAGCCCTTGGTAGCTTGGGCTGGTCCCCCCCTCCCTCCCTTTTTGGCTTACACCTTGTCTTCCCTCTGCTCCCCTCCCCTTCCCCCCGGGTTTTCATACCTTTTTCTCTACTCCTTTGTCTCGGTAGTAGATCTGGTCACCTGGCGCTCATGTTGTATTCAGCCAACGTACACTCTTTACAACACATAGAGGCAATGTTGCTCAGCCTAGTTATAGTGGCTGAGACTTTTTCTCAAGATAATATATAGTGGCTGAGACTTTTTTCTGAAGATAATATGAAGGTACACTGCGGGCACAAATGTGATTTGCCTCATATCGCTGTAGATATTGCTGACCGGGTGCTCCTCTTGATTTTTAATGGAAACGCTTTCTTCTTTTGTATCAACAACCCTGCCTCTCAATAGACACAGTTGATATTCTCTTAAGGTAAGTCATATGATGATATGATGTATTGGCATATGTGGGGTGCCCTCAGCAGTGTGACGTCACTAAGTGCCCTGTAATAACCCCTAGTAAACACGCATTGGCCAATACCATTAGTATCCTGCATGTGAGAATGTGATG
The DNA here is from genome assembly GCA_034783935.1 of Desmognathus catahoula. Taxonomy (NCBI): domain Eukaryota; kingdom Metazoa; phylum Chordata; class Amphibia; order Caudata; family Plethodontidae; genus Desmognathus; species Desmognathus catahoula. The sequence goes on from JAVHNH010000035.1 coordinate 2,291, forward strand.
ATAGGTGAGACATGAGTGGGTGGATTGGAATGGTGAAGTGAAATATGGATGGGTGGGTGAGTTGTAGAAGGTAGGTATTTTGTTGGTGGGTCCGGTGTGCAGGTGAGATACTGGGTGAGTGGGGTGAACAGACGAGCTACTGATTGGGTGGGTGGGGTGTACCTGTGAGGTACTGGGTGGGTGGGGTTTACAACCAAAGTACTAGGGTGGGTGATTCGTGCATGCAAGGGAGGATCTGAGTGCGTGGCAGAGAATGTCCTAGGTGGGAGAGGGGGAGCACAGGACAAGAAGATGGCATCTTGTGGCAGGCCAGCACAGGATAAAGGGTGACATCTTGGGGAGGAGGGGGCAACACAGGTCAAAGGGTGACATTGTGGGACAATGAGAAGGGCAGTATAGGGCAGAGGGTAAAATTGTACTATTTTGTAAATTAAACTGTTACTCCATAGTAGTAACATTGTTTCATTGTCGACATGGTTTCTTCCACTGTACAGGAAATGAAGCAGAAAAGAGTAGGTCCAATTGAAGATGCCCTTTTTCAGGTAAAGGAGGCGAAAGATAAAAGTATGTTTACAAAAATCTACATTGATGATTATAAAGGTAAGTACAATAATTTTTATATTCTTTTTTAAATATTGTCTTTACTGTATCTTTTCTTCTTAATATATTATCACAAGTGATGCCATATGGCAGAAATCTGAATATGTGACTTCTAGAGGGTCTTGGCCATTTTTAAACCTATTAGGGTGTAGGTTAAGCAATTTGTAGAGAATTTGAAGTAAAATAAAGATTTTCCCTATTGCATTTTTTGTGTCTAAAAGGTTATGGAGTAATAGCAGAAGAAAACATTCCTCGTGGGACTTTCCTGTTAGAATATAAAGGGGAACATATATCAGCAGAAGAAGGTGAAAAAAGACATAAAGAATATAATGGAGCTGGATCCCAGTTTTTGTACTTCTATAGCTTCAAGCAGACAAGGTTATGGTAAGTTTTATATTGATCTAATGACTGAAGACAATTGTAAATGACCAATGAAATATCTGTATTTTGGAGTGAAGAGAGTTTCTAGTAAATAAGCGTGCATTACAGAACAATTGCCTTTTATGTAAGACTAGAATCCCTCTCCCCCACCAGCGAGCAGCCCACCCACTTTTATAGCCCTGAGGATTGGCTGCTAGTGCCCCACTTCCTGCCTCTATCGACCCGACCTGCATCTTCCTTTGACCATAAACCCTGTGTCTGCTGGTCCACCAGATGGACTCCCCATCCCATCAGGGAGGCCTTTGTTATGTATGAAAGTGTGCTGCAGGGGATGTTGCAAGAATGGAAACCCCTTGTGCCAGTTGTCTGGGCCCATCAATCACTGCAGAGAGTCTGTCACCTTCAATCAACATTTAAATTATGGAGGTTGAGTTGTAGGTAAGCCATTAATTGTATAATGCAAATAGGCAAGTTATTCCAAGTTTTTCTTGAGGCACAGGCAAATGATTAGTCTCTGATACTGCTAGAAAGGCTTCTAAAACCAGTCTTTAACATTCATTTTCATTTATTTTTTTGTAGTATTGATGCCAGTAAGGGTATGCATTTGGCCAAATTTGTAAATGATGAACACAGATCTCCAAATGGAAAAATGAAACTTGTAAGTATGTTTGCGTTGTAATCATTTTAATTTCCTGAAAGTGCTTCTCAAGATCGTGTTCTCCATTGCCAACTATTGTTCATAAATAAAATAGAAATAGAAATTTTGCTTAACGGTCACAGAGAACCATTCATAGCTTCACAGGGAAAACTATTTAAAATCTGGAGGTCTCATAGAATTTGTCAATAGTTAGGTGAAGCAGCCACAACAAGCATAAGGCTATGTCTAGGACATGAATTGGGTTTGGTACTGCCCCTGAAAGCCACTATAGAGAGCATTGGGGGCGATACAAACCTCATGACATGTGAGTTTATTTGTGCTCTGTCATTAAGGAGTCTGGCTGCTTCATGTTAGAATCTGTTATTTATGCCCGAAGCCATATACTGGTATATGGTATCCTGACCTATCACAGTGCAGCTGCTCTAAAGCACACTGACCTTGTGCCCCGATGTCTTTATTGTTTCTACTAATGTAGCAGTTTCAATTTGACGAGGGTTTTTGAGCTTTATGATTTGGGATTTATTCTGGCCTGATTTTGCTTCTAGTGCGCCGGAATGACAGTTTATAGATTGAGAATTGTTTGGCTGTGCCTGCCCATATAGATTCATGGAATTCTCATTTATTTGACAGGTTGAAGATGAAAACCTAAAGCCTCATCTTTGCCTCTTTGCTATTGAAGATATTAAACCTGGAGATGAAATATGTTATGATTATGGAGACCCAAGCAGTCCATGGCGAAAGGTAAGTAATTTTTACTTTTAAATTTAACAATCACTTGCAATATCTCATTTGATAGTTGGTCTTGCATATTTGCAAATATAAGCAGAACCAGTTTGTGTAGCCCATTAAGAGCAAACATTTAAAAAATGCACTCTGTAGTTCTGCTGGGATGTGCTGTATGCCGACATAGAAATAGACATGTAGTCCTCATCTGGTCTCTGGGAGACACTGCCAGTATCTGCTACACCACATTACTTTATTTTCTTGACTGTTTTTGTACTTTAATATTTCACACAAAAACTATCAATAGTAAATAATTCCTTGTCTATAGCACTCTGCTGGATTGCAACAATGTATAGAATAACAATTAAACCAGAGCCTTACATTTACATTTATTTGCTTCTAACACGCTAGAAGCCTGCAGACATCAAAGCACATATTGTTTGCATAATTAGCAAAACTGAAATTGAGTCTCTCTAGTAGATCAAATAGCAGATAAATAGTTACATTTGTAGTTAAAACATCATTCACAGGGTGTCAAAAAATCTAAACTATGGTAAATTGTAACACCAGGGATCTGCAATCTTTTGCTAATAAATGAGTACTATGATTGTGAAAATACTGTGTAATTGAGACAGGTAACTAATATTACTTTCTAATCAAAAGATCTCATCAGAAGAAAGAAGGAAAGAAATGCCATGTTCAATAGAATCACATGCTGCTACCAAGGACCCTGCCATCACCAGCAACTGTCCTGTATCTGGTCAAGGTCCTACTGAGACAAATGAGGAACCAGCCTCAAGGACTGATCAGCCTCAAGATGTTTTGGCATGGGATGATTCTGATCGTACCAGACTGTGCCCGGTGAGTCTGGTACTCAAACCTGTTTTGCATGGTGGACAAAAACATATAATCAGGTGGCCCATCCACATGTATGCTGCCATGAGGACAAGCCACTTGTATTTGGAGGGGCATAGCAGCATTTAAGGCTGCCCTTCTCTAAATCCATGCTAATATAACTAATTGCTTAGAGCTTGAAACAAGGAATGTCTATTCAACTACCTTCATCCTAATATGTTAATTCTTTTTTTTCCCTTTTAGATGCTGGTGGATTCAAGTGAGTCTGAGTCAGATCATACCCTTAGCTCTGGCTCTGAATATCGTGCAACTGATGACGATAACCTGGATAGTAGCGATTATGAAGACACTACCTTTAGAGCAAAAAAAAGAAAACTCACCAAGAGCACACATAATCAAACAATTGTAAAGCAAATATCATCGAATGCAAGACCAAGAACCCCCAAGCAAGGTGTAAATGCTAGAGCCTCACTCCAAAAGGAATGCATAGTCTCAAATGAGAACATTAACTTGACTCCAGAAATTATCCCAAAGAAAACCACTGAGGAATCCCCAAAATTTGAATATTTGAATGCTGTAAAGACAAAAATATTTGTAAACCCAACTTCAAAAAAAAATAGTGGCAAAAGAAATTGGGACAAAAAACACTGTTGCTTATATTGCCAAAAACTGATTTCAAAGCTTGGGAGACATTTAGAAAATTGTCACATTAATGAACTAGAAGTGGCACATGCTTACAGTTTTCCAAAAAAATCAAAGCAAAGAATATCACTGATTAGAGAAATTGGAAAAAAGGGAAATTTTAAACACAACTATGAGGTAATACAAGAAGGAAATGGGGAGCTTGTGGTTTGTAGGAGGCCATCAAACAAAACTGTACAGTCACCAACAAATTATGTTCCCTGCTCTATGTGCATGGGGTACTACTTAAAAAAAGACTTGTGGAGGCATAAGCAGAATTGTCGAAAGGATCCTGCAAAGGAGTCTAATAAAAAAGAAAGCTATCATTCAAACAGTAAACATCTTCTTCCAGTCCCAAAAAACATTTCAGAAAATTTAAAAAAAACCTTTACAACAATGGCCTTTGACAGTATATCCTTGCTCATTCGCAATGACCCATTAATCTTGCAGTTGGGGGAACATTTTTCTTTAAAAACTGGGCACATACCTCAATGCCATAACTATGTAGCACAGAAAATGAGAGAAGTAGGCAGGCTGGTGCAAACAGCAGCTTCTATGTACCCTGAAATGACATCCTGCTCCAATATGATCAGTCCATTAAACTTTGAGAAGGTTATTGCAGCAGTCCTTAAATGCACTGGATTTGATGAACATACCCATGAGTTCAAATCTCCAAGTTTTGCTTTAAAGCTTGGTCACTCCCTGCAGAAGCTTTCAGACATTCAATTTGCAAATGCAATAAAGATGGAGGATTCCATCAGAAAAAAGGAAATAGAGAATTTCAAAACTCTATTGACATTGGAATGGAGCAGCAGAGTGTCTACACACGCCTTACGTCAGATGAACAATAAAAGATCTAAGAAGCCTCAAGCAATACCCTTGACCCAAGATATTGTGAAGCTTCACAATCATATTCAAAAGATTGACAAGCAAGTCAAAGTAGACGTTTCAAAATATGGAATTACATTGAATACTTGGAAAGTGCTTTCAAAGGTAACCTTGTGCGAAGTTTTAGTTTTCAACCGACGAAGGCAAGGGGAAGTTCACAAACTTACGATAGAAAACTACCAAACCGCCAGAACCCAAGTTCAGGACGAAATTTTGCAAGCGCTTACAGAAACAGAAAAAATTGCTGCCAATCGCTTGACTCTGATTAAAACCCGTGGAAAAAGAGATAGAATGGTACCTATACTTTTAACTGCAAGTATGCAGAAGTCTATTGATTTATTAATTGAAACCTGGGGCGAAGTTAGAGTGAATGCTGAAAACCCCTTTGTTTTTGCAAGATGTAGCCAAGGATCCATGTAACCTCTTAGAGGGTGTGATGTCCTTCGTACGTTTGCACAGGAAAGTGGGGCACAGAAGCCAGAATATCTTACTTCTACGCAGCTACGAAAGCATGTCGCAACCCTCTCTCAACTTCTAAATTTAAAAAAAAATGAACTTGAACAATTAGCCAACCATTTAGGTCATGACATTACTGTGCATCGTGATTTTTATCGTTTACCACAAGATGCACTTCAATTAGCAAAAGTGAGTAAAGTTCTGTTTGCCCTAAGGAAAGGTGAAATGCACAAATACAAGGGCATGACACTTTCTGAAATCCAACTCACTAAAGAAGATCAATTTTCTGATATGAGCGAAGAAGGAAGTGATGAAGAAACTGATGTGCAAGAGGAATCTAACCCTACAAGACAAAATGACTCTAATACTGAACCTGAAGCTAGTCCACAAAATCATCCAGCTTTGCATGAAAGAATGGTACGTATTCTTATTCACTCCTATGAAATAGTACACTTGTTAGTATTGTACACAGTGATACTATAAGAAATACTTTGATACTGACATAATTCAATTTATACTTATTTTGGGAATCTGCACGGCATTACTTTTCTCTTATTTGTGGTAAATGGTGCAAAATAAACCTCATCCATTTTTATTTACTCCAATTAAAATGCATGCTAGTATTAAAAAATAAAATTACACATTAACATTAAAGACAATGTATAAAAGACAAGCTGAGTGGATAAGAGTTTCTTTTTCCTGTTCTTGTGCCTTGCCTGTTCTGTTCTTCCTCAATGTTCCCATTAACTATGTAGTATTTAAGTATCATTTTGTGAGTCTAAATGAACTAGGATGCCAATTTTACAGTGCAAAGTATACATTCATTTTTACTGGTTTGCAAATAATTGCTAAAACATCTTTTTTCCATTGCAAAGGAGTTTGGAAAGTCCTATTACAAAATTCCTTGGACGGTGACAGAGGAAGAGGCAATCAAGAAACACACAGCTACGCAAAGATGCCTTCTTCTAAAGAGGGTGCCAAACAAAAAAGAATGTGATGCAGTCTTGGCAGATAACCAGCATTTGTTTGGAAAGCGAGACTGGAAAAGTATAAAAAACAAAGTGAGAAACATGATAACGGCACAAAAAAGGAAGATGGAGAAAGGCCATTTTGAACCAATATATTTTTAGATGGACAGCTTTAAACTTAAAAAGTATCCAAAGCATTGTCCAATGGGCATAGAGTTTGCATAGGTTTGTTCCATTACTTTAAATTATTGTATTCACATTTTATTTTAAAACAGATTAACATAGGGCATGGTAGGAAACATTGGGTCTCAGTCTTGGCTCAGGCAGCAATTTACAGATTTGCCCACACCACTATCAGATTAAGGCCTGAACTCTACCAGACTTGAACAATAATATTATTTGTATTTAAGTCAACCTTTTGCTAACATGTTTCAAAATAGAAAGGTACTTGAAAACATTTGAAATGCATGTTTGTGTTTAATATTTAATGTTTAAATGTATGATCTTACATAATGTCATTTGAACCTTTTCATATATTATAAAAATGTATCTAAATTAATGTACGTAATATTCAAACTGGCATGTTTAGAAGTGGAGATATTTTAAATAAACATTTATTTTACAAAATTACCTGTTATGGAGTTTTGTTCAAATGTGTTCATTCACAAAACTGTTCAGAATCAGTGTTTAAGAATTTGAGGTTGTCTACAGTAAGAAATATGGTGTACCCAGGAGTCCATTCAATTTCCAACCAGAACTTGTATCTGTCTAAGAGTTAAACATCATTATATTGCTGTTGGGTCAAACCAGTCTGTTATGGCTGTTTACCAAACACTCCACTATATTTGCAACACTCATTACAAAGCCGGTCAAATAGCACAATGAGTTGAGCACTTGCCTGTGACATCTGTGCATACCGTGATGTCACAGGTTGGCAGGCAACGTGGCTCCTCTGTTGCTTTGGAGGACGGGTATCGAGTCACAGCTGGTGCTAGTTGGTTGTGTGCTGGCCATCTGTCATTGCAGCTAAGACATTGTCTTTTACTACCTCTTGAGCTGTTCCAGAATATTGGAATGTTGTGCCTACCCTTGTCATTCTACAGCAATCATCAATATCAGCCCACTTGGAGACAGACAGCAGTGTTGCTAACCTATCGATGTCCAGCAGCATCTTCAAAACCTCACCATTGTCTGAAGCCTCTAGTGCAGTGGTACTCAAACCTTTTGGACTGGACCCTCACCCTGGGGAAAACCAGAATAGGCCCACACCCCCACATTCATTTTTTCTAATATACTTAAATACATATGCATATTGGATATATAATGCAACATGCTGACCAGTTTGAATATTGCTGCTCTAGTGCTACTTGAGCTCTAGCGCTACTTTAGTCACCTATTCCACTGTCTCACTTTTCTCCTGCAACAGATGGAAAAGCCTTTGGCCTTAAACATGATACAAGTACAATCTAGAAGCACATGACAATGCAAGGAAATACACAAAAAGCAGGAAGACAGAAGGGGAAGAAATAAAATGAGGTCTAAAAAGTGTACAACTGCAATGGGTCCTTAAATTAGTGTGGACTACGACTTCTTGAGGCTTACTATAATTCATTTAATTGAAGCAAATTCTATTTGTTTGCAATTCCAGATTTTTCTGAAATCCCTATACTGTTTATAGGTTCTGGCATGTGTCCCCCCCACCTACAATAATTCCCTTTTTTCCACGTGTCAGCTGGGTGAAGATCGCTTTGGGCCATTGAGACATTCAAAATTCTACCTGGGTATTTTTGTCTCTTTCGCTGTACCCTTTCTCCCAATTCTGACATGTATGCCCATCTTTTATAAAAGTTCGATAGGAACCAACCAGGTAGACCAACGGTGGAACTCCTTGTGTTTTCTTGTTTTGACAACAGATAGAGTACTCCTTCCCATTGCACTATGCCACTCACTTGAATTAAAAACAATTACAGGACCCCAAAAGAGAGGGGTACTGCTAGCATCGAAGATGAGAAATCTGGGATCCCTCTACTATCTATCAGAAGTAACATTACCAAAGGTATCTAACTTGTTCTTTTGATTGCCCTCAGGTGTTCGAATAGTCTAATTATGATCTTTTTCACCTTTTGGGTCAATGTATATTTTAAGGCAGGGACAGAACAGAATATATTCAGCAAATTTAGTGGTGCACATTGTCTTTACAGTGACGCTAAAAACTGAAAAAACATTAAAATTAAAGGTTTTGTGTATGTCCTCGCTTGTCAGTGAAAGAGCAGTGTGTATGTCCTCGCTTGTCAGTGTAAGCGCTGTGTGTATGGCCTCGCTTCTCAGTGTAAGCGCAGTGTGTATGTCCTCACTATTCAGTGTAAGCACAGTGTGTATGTCCTCACTTGTCAGTGTAAGAGCAGTGTGTATGTCCTCGCTTGTCAATGTAAGAGCAGTGTGTATGTCCTCGCTTGTCAATGTAAGCGTAGTGTGTATGTCCTCACTTGTCAGTGTAAGCACAGTGTGTATGTCCTCACTTGTCAGTGTAAGCGCAGTGTGTATGTCCTCACTTGTCAGTGTAAGCGCAGTGTGTATGTCCTCACTTGTCAGTGTAAGCGCAGTGTGTATG
>JAVHNH010000036.1:0-13653 GCA_034783935.1 Desmognathus catahoula
TCTGGGAGATCTGCAAACAGCCCTGGGTTTTGTGCCGAGAGAGTCTCGGCACCAGCACTCACAAAGGAATGCTGGTGCCGAGACTTTCTCGGCATGCGCACTTAAGGGGTTAAAGACTGACTTCATGATGCATCCACTGATCTGTACAAAACTCATAAGATGACTTTAACTCCAAGTAGATGGGTTCCTGTCAAAGCCAATTAGGTAGTCATTGCAGACATTAACAGTGCCACTGGAAGCAATGGTGCAGTGGGTGCGTCTGTCTTTCACATTTTGGGCTCCCTCAGTTACTATCTCTTACCCTATTCTGTGCTATCATGGGCCAGCATCTACATTGTAAAAGGTTTTACTGTGTCTCCGACTACATAACAGGGTTTCAGCGAAGCATAGATTCTTGGGTTCTTGTCAGAGTTAATTAGAGTCTTATTGCTGTCACGGAAGCTCCTCTGAAGACATGTGTTAGTCCCAAAGCCTTAAAATGTCCAAAATATGAACAATAATGTAAATGTCTCCTAAAGTGTGCAGTGTGTGCAATATAGGCGCCGGTTATTAGGCCTCTGTCATATACCTAAAGTTCCTGGGAGACCCTTTCTTTCTTTTGAGTGTCTTACTGAGCCCGTCATGTACTGGTGCTCATTGGAGTGCATGCAGGTCCCCTACAACCGGGGTATTTATTGGCAAAACACATAAAATAAGCAGATTTTCCTTGGCATCCCACCTAATTTTTGCTTTACGTTTCTTCATCATAGAAGTTATATACTGACATAATTTTAATCAAAGAACTGTTTACACTACCAAACAAACTAAATTGGTCTTAAATGTGAGGTATGGAGCTGTATTACTTCTTCTCACAAAGAAAATCCTGCTCATATTGATGGTGACCACATGCTCTCGTTTTAGCTTTTTTAGCATTATTCTATATCTTACCATCCAATAGAAAGAGAATACAATTAATGTGGCTGTATAACAGATTCATGTTGCTGTTGCAAAATAAGAGTAATCTTGAAGTTGTTTTTCAATTTTAATCTGAGAAACATTGCATCAACTGATATTGAAAGGGTTGAATTGGTCCCTAATGTGCTTCGACCAGAAGCCAAGGCTTATCTCACTACTGTGAAAACAGTAGAAGGACGGCAAGACTGTTGCACAGAAATGCTACTTCTCGAAGATGGAGATTTTTGGTGGAAATGCTTTGGAAATCAAATTATCTGTCCACCTTCTGTCCTGAGATAGTCTCTGAAAATATAGATCATGAGAAAATATAAACAAATCTTAATGGAACATAAGAGTGCAGAGAATGAATTGAAAAGAAATGTTGACACTGGATCTATATCTATTGCATTGTAAAGGGATGGCAAATGTTGTGTAACTTATACTGGGGGGAAAGTATTGAAAGAAAACACTGATATTGATAAATGTAATTGGTTGGCATCAGCTCTTAACTCCAAGCAATGGAACATGCTGGCGCATAAACAATAGCTAAAAAATGCATTCATTGCTGCTATCCTGGAATATAACTCATTAAAAGGAAATTGTCATAACTTACACCTCTTTGCTCCATATGGCCACCTGAGAAAAATTGTCTATATGTTGTACTTTTCATGTTTTTACAAACAGTATCGTTTCTTAAATACTGAGAAAAATATAAATCTTCTCTTCTGTGGATCCATTTGCAAATGAGGCAATGTATGTTGTAAACATTCTTTTTCCCTTTTTTCACTGGCCATGGTACTAGTTTGATTGGTTGATTACAGATTTCTTGGAAGAACAATTCTGTCCGAGAGAATCAGCCAATGAAACTGAAGCAAGATGACCAGGCGCAAAAAATACTATTTGTAAAAAAATGAAAAGTACAATATATAGACAGTTTTTTGCAGGTACTGTGGATGGAGAAAAGAAGTGTACGGTGTGACAGTTTCCCTATAATAAAATTGATGAGTCATTATCTGTGTCCAGGAAGCTTGGTAAAATAGACCCATTGAATTGATGGAATACAATGTCTATGAGGCTAGCTACTAAAGGTCATTTTGGTTGTTGAAAAGGTGGCCTAATTACGGCTGTTCAGTAATTATAGATATCGCTGTGACAGTATTTTAGGGATAATTTATTTGTATGTATAATATATATGCTCCACCTGTAAAAAAAACTCAGATAGATTAACATGTCATATCAACACTGGTTCTCACTAGTCTCATCTTTTCCTGCTCTTTTGTATGTACAGCTATCAAGTTTCAAAGGAAATTGAAACTCCTCAGCGCTAATACCATGCTTGTGAGTATCTCTGAAAGTGTGAGTGTGGGGCAGTTTGTGCACATTAAGTACTGAGCGAGAACATTGTGATTGGTCTGCATGTGATAGATTGAGAATAGAAATGCTTGAAGTTTGTAAATAACCTGCCATGTTTGAATGGCTGCAGTCATCGGTATAGTTGGGAAAGCATATAGATAGGAATGTTACTTTCTATGTATGTAAAGAATTGTGTGCGGAAATCTACTGTAAAAACCACAGTATTTGCTCATGTGAAAATGGAAAAAAGGATTCAGACAGTATATGTACATGTCAAAATGAGAAGACTAGAGTGTGTGCATGCGGTGTATCAATTGAAACCAGAGGGTCTGGACACATGAAATCATTTAAAAGGGAATGCCACTGTCTATCAGCCTCATTATGGCTTTAGAGCCATAATTTGTGAGGCTACATCATTTGCGCGGGCCCTGCCTTGCAAAATATTTGTGAGGTCTTGCAAATATTTTGCAAGGCTGCCTCGCATAATTATGAGTAAAAAAAAGTGATTGAATAGCTTTTTGCGCAAACATTTGCGCAAAACCCCTCAATCACATTTTTCTACGTTTTTTCACATATCCCTCGCATAATTCATGCGAGGGATATGTGAAAACACACGTCGGTAACTAGCATTGGCAATGCCACTAGTTCCCGACATTTGTATAGTGAATGAAAAAAGATTACATTCACTATAAAACTTTCATACATAACGCTCACGCGTTCTGTATGAAAGTTTTACATATTGTGAATGGGGCACAAAGGGCCCCATTCACAAAATAAATAGTAAAGTAGATTCCCACGCATGGTAGGGGCCTACTTTACTATTTTGCAAGAGCCTCACAAAACCACATGCATGATTGATGGGTTTTTTAAACCCATAATCATGGGTGTGGCTGCCAAAATAAACATGAGCAGCTTTGCGAACTGCTCGTGATTATTGTGGCAAGGCTGTGTCCATTTTCCAGTGCACAACCCATAATTTTGCGAGGGGGAAAAATGCTAGGAAAAATGCGAGCTCGCATTTTTCCTAGCATTTTTTCCTGACTCGCAAAAGCCATAATGACCCTGCATGTATGTTCACTTTCATTTGTAGTTCATTAAACTAGTTTCCAGCTCCAAAAATGAGAGAATAGTAATATGGAGAGGAGCCAGAGAGCAAACTAGGAAAATATGTACATGACACTGAAGTCTGTAAAGGATATGGAGCTCAAGCTATAAGAAAGAGTGCACTAAAAGTCAATGATATAATTGAATTAGCCTATTTTAAGCTGTTTCAAGTGATTAATAGGTAAAAAAGGAAAATATGTGTTTTAGTTTATTATCTTCCACAGTTCAACTAAAATGACATTGTGCTTTGCATTTCAGGGTCACGGCAGAAGCTGGAATACAATACTTCTGGCTGATGTGTATACTGAGAAGTACCTGTTTATAAAAACTGAAGAAAATATGAGAAGCAATTGTATCCCACAATCGTTCTGGCCAATGTATATAGTGTACAGTACCTGTTTATAAAAAATTTAAAAAATCTGAGATGCCATTGAATCATCCAATATCTCTGACCAATGTATATTCTGTAAAGTCCCTATTTATAAAAAAAATGGAAAAAAAATATGAGATGCCATTGTATCACCCAATCCTTCTGGTCCATGTATATAGTTGACAGTACCTGTCTATAAAACATTGTGAACAAAATATGAGATGCCATTGTATTATCTAGTACCTCTGCCTCCAGTATATACTGTAAAGTATCTGTTTATAAAAAATATGAGATGCCATTTTATCACCCAATACCCCCGGCCAAGTAAAATGGCTAGTACTGTACAGCATCTGTTTGTAAAAAAAACATGTATGAGATGCCATTGTATTACCTAATCCTTCTGGCCAATGTATTTACTGTGCAGTGTGCCTGCTTATAAAACAATTGAAAAACTCTGAGATGACATTGGATCATCCAAAATCTCTGGCTAATATTTATACTGTACAGTATCTGTTTTTAAAAAAATGTATCACCCAATACTTCTGGCCAATGAATACATGAATACACTGCACAGTATCTGTTTCTAAAAAAATGAAAAATATGAGATGCCAATGTATCACCCAATACCTCTGGCCAAGTAAAATGGCTAGTACTGTACCACATCTGTTTATAAAAAAAAATATGAGATGCTATTGTATTACCTAATCCTTCTGGCCAATGTATTTACTGTGCAGTCCCTGCTTCTAAAAAATTCTGAGATGCCATTGGATCACCCAAAACCTCTGGCTAATATTAATACTGTACAGTACCTGGTTTTAAAAAAATGTAAAAAAAAATATGAGATGACATTCTGTTTCTTACAAACTGAAAAAAACCATGAGATGCCATTGTATCACCCAATACCTCTGGCAAATTAATCTACTATACAGTATCTGTATATAAAAATAATACAAAAATATGAGATGCCAGTAAATCACCCAGTCCTTTTGGCTAATGTATACACTATGCAGTGCCTGTTTCTAAACATTTTTTTTAAAATGTGACATGCCATGCTATCACCCAGTACCTCTGGACAATAGATATACTGTACAGTATCTGTTTATAAAAAATAAAAAAATTATATGAGATGCAATTTTATTGCCCAATCCTTCTTGCCAATGTCAATACTGTAAAGTATCTATTTTTTTGGCCAATTACTTTACTGTACAGCATCTGTTTAAAAATAAAATAAAAACAAGATGAGATTCCATTGTATTACCTATCCTTCTGGCCAATGTATGTACTGTAGAGCATATGTTTCTAGGAAAAATAAAAGAAATATGACATACCATTGTATCACCCAATACCTCCGGCCAAGTACAATAGCTAGTACTGTACAGAATCTGTTTATAAAAAAAATGACATGCCATTGTATCACCCTGTCCTTCTGGCCAATGTTTATACTGTCCAGTCAGTGTTTATCTGTTACTAAAAAATGTAAAGGAAATATGAGATGCATTGCACCACCCAATACCTATGGCCAATTGATATACAGTACAGTATCTGCTTATAGAAAAAAATATTGGATGCCATTCTGTTTCTTAAAAATTGAAAAAAAACAAATTAACCTACTGTACAGTATCTGTTTGTAAAAAAAAATCCAAAAATATGAGATGCAATTGAATCACCCAGTCCTTTTGGCCAATGCATACACTATGCAGTGCCTGTTTCTAAAGAATTAAAACAATATATGTCATGCCACTGTATCACCCAGTACCTCTGGCCAATCGATATACTGCACAGTATCTGTTTATAAAATATAAAAAAATATATATGAGATGCCATTTTATCACCCAGTCCTTCTGGCCAATGTCAATACTGTAGAGTATCTGTTTTTAAAAAAAATAAAAAAATATGATAGGCCTTTGTATCACCCAATACTTCTGGCCAATTAATATACTGTACAGCATCTGTTTAAAAAAAAAACAATATGAGATTCCATTGTATTACCTACTCCTTCTGTCCAATGTATATACTGTAGAGTATCTGTTTCTAGAAAAAATGTAAAAAATATGACATGCCATTGTATCACCCAATATCGCCAGCCAAGTACAATAGCTAGTACTGTATAGCATCTGTTTATAAAAAAAAGTATGATACCATTGTATCACCCCGTTCTTCTGGCCAATGTATATATTGTGCAGTGGCTATTTCTAAAAGAAAATTGAAAAAAGATGAGAGGCCATTCTATAATCCAAAACCTCTGGCTAATATATATACTGTACAGTATCCGTTAATAAAAAATGTAAAGAAAATATGAGCTGCCATTATACCACCCAATATCTATGGCCAATTGATATACTGTACAGTATCTGTTTATAGAAAAAAATATTGGATGCCATTGTATCACCCAATCTCTCTGGCCAATGTGTATACTGTAATGAGCCTGTTTCTGAAAAACTGAAAAAAATTTGAGATGTCATTGTATCACTCAATAACTCTGGCCAATGAATATACTGTTTAGTATCTGTTTATAAAACAAATTACAAAAATATGAGATTCCATTGTATTACCCAGTTTTTCTAGCCAATGTTTATACTGTGCTGTGCCTGTTTATAAAAAATTGAAAAAGATATGAGATGTCATCGTATCATCCAATCCCTCTGGCCAATGTAGATACTGTACAGAACCTGTTAATAAAAAAGTTAAAAATAATATGAGTTGTCATTTTATCACTTTAGAAAATTCATTGTACATTAACAAAAAGTAAAAGGATAATGACTTTTTAAAGAGCATGTAAACCAAGGATGACACAGTCATTCATTTGTATAATTACTTGTTGTGAAATTAATAAAGAAAAATGATAATGTATGCATAGTTTATTTTCTATAGTCACCCTGTATGAAGGTTCCCTAGCTTTGCTTATATTAAATTGTTTAATTTGAAATGCAGGACAGTAGTTAACAAAATTTTTTAAATGTTCTCCTTTATCTCTTGAGCATCGTGATTTATCTTAAGATAATCATGCTTTTTTATCCTCCCACATTAATTCAGACCGTTTGTCTACATTTTAAAGAAAAACTCTGAAAAACAGACTGGCATCAGTGAAAGTAAAACTAATATTAGAGGTGAAATCATCATTTTACCTATTTGATGAGCTGTTCTTACCATGACAGATTAAATGTGGATCAATTATCTAGTACATTACAAATGTTCTCAATTTCTGTTATGCAATAGTGTTGTAGATGATATCAATTGTTAAAAAAAATCCAAATATTTAATAGAGTTTGGACTCCATTAAATACCTAAATCTGTGACAGTACACCAAGAACATGTTTTAGAAATATGCATTCATTCTGATTTAACCCCATTGCTGTGGATCACGAGTCATACTCGTCCAAATTGAAAACCAACTAGGAACAATTGCAATGAAATTTCCCATTGGCATAATGATGCCTAGTGGCAGCACTGAAGGGGTTAAAGGGGAACTCCACTGACAAGACTATCAAAATTTCCTTCCTCCAGCTTGGGTCCTACACCTTCTTTCTGTTGGCTGAAGTATCAAAGGCAAGTCTTGCTTAAGTTAAATTTTCTTGTGCCAACTCATGAATCCTTTTGACTTTGTCTACTTCAGTTTGAGCTGCAAAAACTCTTAATTCAGAATCTTGTTCACGGGAGAAGTAAGAGGATCATTCTTCAATGATCTGCCCAGGATTAGATAAGGGCAGGGCTCATTTCCAGATTGAGGGAACCTGTATCCTTTTGGAGGGCACAAAACCACCTTGCATCACATAACATCCGTGCTTGAAATGGAAAAAAAGAAGTGGTGGCTCTCACCAGGGGATAGTTGGGGGCTGAGGGTGCCCTCCCAAACCCGGTCCATGAAAAATAGCACCTTATGCAGAGCAGCAGAGTCCGTTGAAGTACTTACAGCAAAGACAACACTTTTTATAACCTTTTAAAAAGGAGGTAATGTAGCTGGGTGCATGACAGGCCATTTTTGTAGAGGCCAGTCTATGCGCCCAGAGACATAGTGGCGCCATGCCTACCATGCATTCCTCCATTTCTTCCTGCCTGGCCCCATTGTGCTAATTAAGAGTAGACAGCTCTTATTTTGCACTTTTATATTTCTCTTAAATGAGGACCCGGCCATCAGCATTGAGTCTGAAGTCTTTAAGTGAAGAAATCTGAATGTGAAGGAAAGACACAGGGAACACCAATACTGCTGTTGGCATGCCCTGTGAATTTCAATTAGATTCTGATTGCTTCAGTTAAAGATTTCAGAGTCAGTGCTGCCAAGCCGGCCTCATTTCATAGTAACAATATTACTAATTAAGAGTGGGCAGTGCTCTTAATTAGTACTATTATTATTTTCTGAAAGGAGGCCAGGCAGCGCTGCCTTTGAAGCCTTTAACTGTAGGAACCTGAATCTAATTGTAAGTCACCGGGCGACAAAAGTCCTATTGACATTTCCTGTATCTTTCATTCACATTCAGGTTGCTTTTGCTAAAGATCTCAGATGCAGCCGAGCCCAGCCAGTGAGGCACTTCTGCAGTGCCTCACAGGCCAGGCTCTCGCGGCTGTCAGAGCTGATACACAAAACCCTTCAGAACAGGGACTTCTCTCAGCCTTAAGTTCTGAAGAGGTAAAAATGAACTAGTGCTGGCTCTCAGAGCCGGCCAAAACTGGCCCATTTCAAGACCTGCCTAACAGCTTGTGAATGTGCTGTGCACTATACTTCAGCTCACTTTGGGTGCATCCTGTTTTTATGGTTTTTTAAGTGCTTCTAAAAACTATATTTTGAAGGCTGGATACAACTATTGCAAGCGTTGTGGCATTGACTTAATTGACTTAGATTACTAATGTTTTTTGCCATTCATGGTTTTACGTACAATATGTGGTGTAGACATTTATTTTGTTATATAATTTTGTTTTCTAATATTTCCTCAACTCACCTTTCTGTTGAGCAGGTCTCATTATTTGCACTTAAACACAGCCTTCTCTGTAGCAGGAAACTAGGAGCGAGGAGCCCAAAATCATTTACATATCCACAAAATGTGCCAAACCAACACTTTATTGTGCCGATTACATTGAAAGCAATGGAAATGCGATGTGTGTGGTGTTTGCCAGGGCTCCTTCTGCAAAGGTAAAGGTCGGTGCTTATATAACACTACAAGCCCACAGGCATCTAAGCGGTGATAATAATGGTGATATCACTACCCCACAGCATGGCACTCACTTTATCAACCTCGGAAGGATGAAGGACTGAGTCGGCTGAACCTGCGACAGCAGGCTGTGCACAGATGTCAGAACGAGTGCTCAACTCTTAGTGCTATCTGACCGGCCTACAAAGAGGCTGAAGCATTTAAAATCAGCAAATAAAGCTATAACTATATGTCCAACTGCCCCCTTCCCTCAGGGTAATGCTTCCAGGTCCATGGTAAAGCAGTATTGGTAGGAACCACTGACCAGACAGGTTAAGGTCTGACCTTTTTAGGTAGGTTAGGCAGGACTGCATATTTTGCCATGTGTCCATATCACTTTCAGTGTGTGATTGTCGTTATTTTTTGCTTCTTGTAGTCTGTATTTAAAATAGCAAAAGTACACAACCCACAATGCAAAATATAAACTAAAGATCAAACTAGATACAATATGTACACCTGAATCAAGAACAACTCTAGTATTGTGTAAGCCAGGGTGCACAGAGCAGTTAATGTGGTTTGTGAGCCATTTAATAAACGTTTGTTCTGATAGTTGTTTAATACTACTCTGATAAACTCGCCTACTCTAATAACACTTATCATATTTATTTATTTTGCACTTGTATAGTGCTCAAACTCTGGGGTGTCCATGCGCTGTGGAAAGCGTAGTTACATTATATATTCAGTCAAAGAGTCTGAGAGACATAGTGGGACCAGTGTCAGGTAGCTGAAGAGGTCAATAATATTACATTGTCAATAATAATCACTCATCCAGCTAACCACTTGATGGCATGGCCATAGACGTCGATGGAGGGAATGGGGGCTAAAGCTCCGAGTATCCTGGCAATAGCCTTGAATGGAAATTTCCCTCTGCACTGCTGTAATCTTAACGGTATGCAAATGGCAGCAATAAAAGTGCTTTTGACCGTTCATTTATTCCCAGCAGACTGGGCTGTAGCTGCAAGTCTCTTGGAAACCAGGAAACACCAGTGGGCAAAGCCCATGCGATTTGTCTCAAGCTGTTCCGAGAAAGATATTAGGCTGCAACAGAATTATTATCTTCAAGTTTTCTGTCCGTTGGGAAGCGCGGTGGGCTTTTTGTTTCTATGACTCGTTTGGAGACGGCACTGGGAGAACTGAGTTTCTAACATGATTTTGTAGAGGGGACTGAGCTCCCAATGGTCTGTAAACCCAAAACGTTGAGGACAATGCTTGTTTTTGCCCATGAACAATGCCGAGGGCTGCCTTTCACCGTTCCATCGTTAGATGCCGAATTTGAGGATACAGTCAAACACATATACATCCATTTGACGATGTTAGAGCGGTTAAGGAACAGGGACTATTTAACTTCTAATCTAAAGCCAATTCTAGTGATAATGTCACATGCCGCTTTGACAGTCCCCCCATTACACCCTGCGTTTTTCAAGAAATGGGTCCTGCGTTTGTGTCACTTCAGAGGTTGGGTACCACCAGGCAATTAGTGGGGGCAGGCTACTTGGAGCATCATTGTTCAAGTTTGTGCAGACCAAATAATGCTCTCTCTGGAGAGTACAGTCAACTGTCTTAAATTACTGGCAAGCATCGATGCAGCCAGAAACCTTAATGCCAGTAATAATGAAAAGCAGCACCCCTCACCCCAATCGATCTCTGTCAACAGGCAAAACTCCCTCTCCTCACACAGCATTTTGATGAAATAAGGGGACAATGTGTGAAAATGTTTAACAAAATTTTGTAGATGGTGCAGGTATGCACCACCAGCCGCAGTAGTGAGCTGTTAAAGTTGGGCCGGTGCAGTTGATCAAGTGCCTCGATCATCATGCAAGTGCAAACACTCTCTTACCAGCAGCCACCGGCAACTGACAACTTGCAATCCGATGGGACACACTCAGTCCCCTCCAAAACAGCAGCGCCCCTCACGCTGATCTCGCTCTGTCTCCCAGACAAACTACAGCTGCTTCCGTCTACGACGGCTTGGATTTCTTTAATAGTCACTACGAGTCTGCTGTTCCTTTATCAGCTGAAAGTTCCCAATGAAGAACACCTAGAGTATTCAGCAGGAAGGCGCGCAAGGAGGGGGCATGTTGTAAGGGCAGGGCGGAGGTGAATGGGGGAAGGGCGCAGTGCCCTCCTGAAAGGAGCTAGGCCCTACACTGATTCTTGGTTTACTCCCAGGCACATTCAAAAGGACTCATACTAATGGAGGAATGAAAGTTATTATTAAAAGCAAATTCAGCCACGGGTAACAACTTAACTGAATTCTTCTCTGAGCTAGTCACAATGCAACTGTTCAAGGGCTTGATTGGTTCTCTTGGTCTCACCGTCAGACTGGGGATGATAAGCGGTTGAAAGAGCAACTCTAATTCCCCAAGCAGACATAATTTCTCCCCAGAATTTAGGTCAGAAATAACTTTGATGGTGTGGACTTTGAATATGGCCACTGAGAGGGTACTGGTTGTGGGAGGGCTGTACCGAGATAACACAGGTCTGATCCAGGTACTCTTTACGGGCATTGAGTTATCATGACATCTCCCATCCCTCTTACAGGGCACCAAAGAACACCAGATTACACTAAAGGCACTACCCCTTATACCCCGCACCTGCTGCAGTAGCAGCTCCCAGTCAGTAATTACAAACAATACCTTACACTTTTTCAAAATAATCACAATAAACACAACACAATCAGATCACCAATATAACACAGGTAATGTCACAGCCTGGAAGTAATGTAGACCCGACCGGAAATGTACAAAACAAACAAGGATTTATTCAAAACAATGTAATCGGACCCCCCAGTTTACAGCGGCATGCAACTTAAAATTTAGCGGCAGAAAAAACAAAATTTAGCGGCACAAATTGACATTTTGTAGTGGCATTTAGTGACATCTTTTATTTACAAAACATGGTCATTTCAAAGCTTTGAGGGCACATAGTTGCACACTTTTTAATTAGCCACACTGCACGTTTATAGGACAACCAAATAGTTCGCCTGCCCATTATCATTGTTATTATTTGCAAGTTTACAAGTCACATGAAAGGAAAATTCAGCTAGGCAGGATCTCTGATCCTGCCTAGATCCTGACAGACCTTTGATTCTCATGCGCACACATTGCATAATATGCCTTGCGCCCAGTGGATACCACCCATATTGATATATCATAACCGTTGCACAGACTCAATTTCATATTAAGCTTGAATCAACATAACATGCCCATGCACACCACCACCCTAGTATTCACCAACCACAATGCCCAAGCACACCACAGCTCTGCCATCCACCATGCACACTAACACCTAACCTACCAACTCCTATGCCCATTCACACCACCACCCTATCTGCCAACCAACATGACCACACACAGTACCACCCTATCATCTGCCAACCACTGTGCCCATTCTGCCAACCACCATGCCCACCTACCACCTGTGAACAACTATGCCCACGCATCTTACCTGCCAAACACCATGCACCCCATCATTCCACACCAGCTACTATGCCCATGCTCACCACTAGCCTACCTGGCATCTGCCAAAATCATTGTACTTGGATACCCCCACCCTAGCCAGTTCCTCCACCTTTTGTCGAATATGCGAACCCGCATTTTTCGCAAAAACAGGAAAACCCCGCATGTTGCCGCATATTTTGCCAATTTGGGAAAAAAAATAAAAATGTTTTAAACGCCCACCACTTCTTACCTTGCATGCGTCTCTTTTCCTCTCGTGGATCTTGACTTGACCCTCCGGCATGCCGTCCTGAGGGGAAAAAAGGAAATCTGAAGGAAAAAAAACCCTGTGATTGGTCGCAGAGGGCTGTCACTCACCTGTGTACTCCCCCATGCGTCTGGAAAAGAAAAGGCCTCTGCTTGGTGCCTGCTTCGTGGGGCTGCCTCCTAGACTCTGACTGTTGGTGAGTAAGTTGAGTTCTGATGTGTCACTGGTCGCCATTTATCACGGCAGGGATCTTAACGTTTTGTAACCATGAAAATGTTCGATGCCTGCCGTGATAGGGAACATGAGATAATAATCTGTGCCTGGCCTACGGCCTTATGTTGGAATTTTAGTTTACAGTGAGCGCCAGTTTGCACGCATGGAATATACACTATATTATGATAAAATTGTTTATATTCCAGGCATGCAAACTGGCGCTCGCAGTAAACTAAAATCCCATCATGAGGCACGTAGGCCAGGCACAGATTATTATCGCATATGCCATATCACGGCAGGCATAATAGTTTATATTCCATGCGTGCAAACTGGCAACCAAAAGCAAAGTCAGGCGTGCTTTTTGTTGATATGATGATGTGAACACTGCCTCTCTACTCCACTTCACTTCTGCAGGCTGCCCTGCAGAAGCATGTCTTCAATCAGTCTTTGTATCTAAATGCAGTTATAATATTGTCACAAACGACTGCTTTATGGCTCCACAGCCTTCCTGAAACAGATGCCACAGCTTGCCCTCTGAAAGGCCAGTCATCACTTTTTATTTGCTAAAAGCCCAAAGGCTAATTTGTTTATTACCACCAATTGCTAAGCGACTCACTAGCAGAGCAACTGACCGTCTGGCTAAAACACGAGTTTCAAATTTTCCCAAACTGCATTTTAACCCTTTAGCTGCTGAGCATTTTTGACACATAGCCCTGTCCTGTGCTGAGCTGTTTTTTGCCTGTTTGGTGGTGCACCCAGTTAGAGGCCTGTAACTTTTGATTGGCTAGGCCA